>WWET01002030.1:89255-103974 GCA_011038615.1 Limnodynastes dumerilii
AGTATAAAACTCTGAGGTGTAGTAAATAGCTAGCCCCATTGAAAACAACGGGCTGGCGAGGACAAGTAAAGTTTTGCCGCATGGCCATGGAAACTGGTGATTTCCATGGCGGTGCAGCTGTTGTAAATAGCAAAAAGTTCATTTTTGGAGTTATTACTTCATAACTCCAAAAATTAACTTTTTAAAGCTTTAGTAAATAGAGCTGAGAGAGCCGTGGATGTGTCCCGGACCCCAGCATTTCTGCCGGTAGTCCTGGTCTACACATGTGCAGAGTGTTCGCACACACCAGATAGTGGGGGTTGGGCCCCTTTCCCCATCAGACTTGCACCCCGCCCCAGATGTATCTGCTTCCACTGCTGAAAGACCCTTATTAAAAGCCTCCAAATTTTGCAAATCTGCAACATGAAAATAATTGTATATTCCCTGTGCGTGTCAACACTGGGCTGAATGTAACTTTTTATGGAATATTAAGATTTTTTTTGTTAAGGAACAAATTTTGAGCTGATAAATTCTATCATTTCATTTAGAATCTTTCACCCTGACATTAAAGCACGACAAGAGCATTCTAGGAATTCCTGCCATCTGAAAGGTCAGATCTGTCACAGTGCAGGCAGTGGAGATTTGCTAAAGCTGAGTTCCATTGCTCTGTACTGTTTGTTTTAGACATGGTATCAATGTCAGTATTATTAGCAGCCTCACCACATCACACTGCTTTGTCCATGTCAGTGTCAATAAAAACAGAAATAAACATAAGTGAAAATTAAGCATTTCTATACCTTAATAATGTCACTGGGATTTTGAAAGCCACCAGCCGCATTATCCCTGATGTCACTGGTTGGCTAGTGCCATTGGCAATATGGAAAAATGGTGCCTCCCAGCCCTGAACTGGTAACCATATTGGGCCGGATCCTCAAGTACGGCCGTCTTACACACATAGCCGTAATTTGCAGAAAGACAGCTACTGCGTGTGTGTAAGACGGCCGTAGTTGAGGATCCGGCCCATTATCCTTATATACCAGGGTTGCCGACTGTCCCGGAATATCTGGGAGACTCTCGAAATCTGGGCATTTCTCTGGTATACCAGTAGAGACGGCAAATCTCCGGCAAGGGCCTTGAGGCCGCGATTTTATGAAAATCATGTAAAGCGCCGCCTTAGTAAAATAAATGTTTAAAATGTTTAAATGTAAAAAGAAAATCATAAAAAAAAGTGCATAACACAACAAAAATATATTACTAGAAGACACAGCATGCCCTGCAATTCATGGGCATGCTGTGTCTTCTTGTACTATATGCCGCAGCATGCTAAGGGTTAATAGCATGTCCCCGCAAGGGTTTACTATTATTCTTACTTTTTTGTAGAAAAAAACTCTCTATTATCTCTGATGATTTTTAACCCATTCTACAGCGAGTTTGAAACTCTCCCCTTAGCAAATATGAGATTTGTATCTCATGCATGGGAAAAATCGCTAGAGATAGCTCAACAACAGCGATTTAGAAAAAACATCATCTCCGGCGAGTTCATGGGCAAATCCACTTTCGTAAATGTGAGATTTCAAAATCTGATGATTTAAACAAACTCGACTTTAGTAAATCTAGCCCCAGGTGTTATAAGACTACATGTCCCATCATGCTTTACTAGTTTCAAGCCATGCCTATGTTATTGGAGCACACTGAGAGGTGCAAAAGAATACTTATCCATGGTGTAAACCCTACTTAGGTATATTAGTCCTAACTCAGCAGTGATGATAGAATTGGAAGTAACAGAAATCTGGATGCAGATCCATACACAGCTGTAAAGAAATGCCCACATTAGAACTATAATAAAATGGAATACCCCTTTCAATAGCTCTCTGGACACAGAACCATACACAGGTGGACCAGGTCCATTGCAAATATTTTTTTCAGCTTGATCCAATGCATTGCACATGCTCAGTGCTACCCTGAAGCTGGGGCAATTATTGGCCGATCATCCAATTATCAGGTGATCAGACCAATAATTGCTGTAGTGTAAGGCCGATATTTTTTTAAACAATTTTAATAATAATAATTATAATAGATAATAATAAAATAATAAGATATTAATAATTTTATCTTATGACATGCATAAAATATATATCGGACCCAAGCTTCAATTTCCTTGCACCTCACCTGCCTCTGTCTATTATTATTACAGTAATGACAGCTCTGCTATACTAATAGATAATACATTTTATGTGTCAGAGGGCCTGATCCAGAGCTACGACCGCAAGCGAGCGAACGCTCATCGTAAGCGAAAATTCGGTGAAAAATTCGCAACGCGCATGCCCAGTCTGACAGCTTCCGGTCGTCTGGGCGTCATGAGCGAATAGCGGGCGTATTGTGAGCGTATTTTTCGCTCGCGGGGCGTTCGTTCAGTACGATGGTCGGCTGGGCGCCCGTTTTACTACAGGGAGGCGGGGATAGCCATTTAAATTGTACAGTATGGGCGTGCTAAGCCCGTACGCTCAGCGTATTTTGTGCGAATTTTCGTACGGCCGACGGTCGTACCCAGTGTAGGGTATAGGCGTCGTAAGCAGGTACTTTACTATGGGAGTGTTAGGGGCGTGTATGTTTATTCGCACGGTCGAACGTACGCATTCGCCCGCCGTGAGAATTTTCGTAACGCTGGATCAGGCCCAGAGAGAGGTAAATCCCAATCAGGAGGTGATGAAATTCTGCTTTTTGTCTTTTATAGCAGGCAGCCAATAGGCTAGCTGTATGGGTCTTCTGCTGATATTGACATGAGGCCCTTGCTTCTGATGGGTCTCCTACCAGTCTCTGCCCTAATTGGTTGGACCATCTATTAATCAGTGCAGAGACAGGAGGCCTATGCAGCAAATCAGCAGCAAGGGTCTCCTGTGAATCTCGACAGCCCCTCCCTCTTCTGCCAGCATTACCGGTCCCAGCAGGAGAGGTTAGAGGCTCTGATATATAGTGGGAAATCATACAGCTTATTGGCCACCTCCTGCTGGGACTGATAATCAGACTAGTGTATGACTAGCTTTACACCTATAAAAAGGAACACACTTGGATCATGTAATAGATTTGAAAATCAAGTTGTGTAGTGGAACAGGAAGTTGTCCATAGTTGTGAAGTTCCAGTCATACAATCATTTCTATTTCCCGTTTCCAAGAAATCCTGTTTCCTGTTATATCTCCAAATATGCATTTGACAGAATGTGCAGTGTATGAATAAAGCTAGAACAATGTCAATCACGACTTTCTTCTATATAATGGGCCAGATCCAGAGTTATGTTTCAATTACGTTTCCTAGCGTAGCGTGCTTACGCTATCGTAATTACTATGCACTCCCCTGGACGTTCCCCTCGGTCGTATGTAGTTTAGCCGTTTTACGCTTTCCAAACCCTTAACTTTTCAAAGCGTATCTCCTGACGACTGTAACGGCAGCACGTACTTACGCACCTAAGCACGCCCATACTGTACGATTTTAATGTCTCACCCCTCCTCCGAAGCGTAATTACGGGTGTTGTAATGGTGGCACGCCCCTTCGTCCGTAGTTACGATGATGATACGTGTCTGGCCCTTACGCTCTGAGTTACGTGGCGTAACATCTTCCGCGCGCTTGCGCGTACTAATGGGCGCTTTTATGCTAGCGGCTAGCTTAAATTCACTCGCGTACGTAGTTCTGGATCTACCCTATTGTATCTAGGGCAAACCACCATCATCCATACCCTCCAACTGTATATATTTAGCAGGTACATTATCGTTTTTTTAATGGTCTGTATCAGCTAAAAGGGCTCCTGTACCGGATTCTGACCCAACAGTTCCCTCCACCCTATACTCACCTTCCAGTCCTGCAGTATCTGATCACTATATAGCAGAGCTGCGGGGACAGATTTCTACAGCTCTGCTAAAGTGATAAGACCCTCTCCTGTGAGTTCTTAACTCATATCATAAGGTTTAATTAGATTTTACACCTTATCATACATGCAAATGAGAGCAGATTGAATCCCCACCCCATCACTGGACAAGCCACGCCCCCTTCACATACACGCTCCCCCAGATGTACCAATTTTCTATATAAAACATGCTGGAGGGTGTGCCATCAACTATAGCAACTTCCTGCCAGCAAAATGGGCAAATTGCACAGGCAAATGTCACACACATCAGCTATTTCACAGTGCCAAATGGATGATAATATGTATTGTGATCTAAGAATAGGAAGTGAGGTGCATTCAGTTGTGTTTTTGTGTTTACCATGTAGTACAAGCTCTGTTACTAAAATAAACCAGAGAACTTATGGCTTCCTGACAAGTAAATGATGTCCATATCATTTACCGAGAAAACTCTCAGCTGCTCAGTTCAGTACACGGTCTCTGTTATTAAGACAAGTAAAAGGACTTCGTTCCCTGATGGCTGACACATGACAATCTGGCTCCATTTTATAAAATTGCAGTAAAACAACAACTCTGGCAGAATAACCATTAAGGTAGGTGTTATCTGTATTATATGCTAATGAAGGGTTTACAGCAACTGTGCTTCACTGAACCAATGTAGTTTGTAGTTTTTATGACATATAAATTTGTGTATTTTATTGTACATATATGTCTACATCTGGTAAGTATAAACTGTATAAACTGTACTATATAACTGCTGAAGATCATTACAAATATATGATATTTGTATTCAGTATTAGGAAGATGTCAACTTATGTGGATTTTATAACAACGTTATGTTGCACATGATTATTAAACCTGCTGATAGTTTATTCCTTATATATTATATTATTTTATTTTCTCATAGTAAACTTTTAAATCTTTCACTAAGTCCACTGACTAGTGCATTGATACAGTATCTTTGGGCCTGATTAACACTTAAGAAGCTTCTGCTTCTTAAGTGCGTATTTGCCTGAAATGACCTACTGAACATGCGAAGTAGGTAATTTACGCTATCTACGTAGCAGATCGCTACGTAGATAGCGTAGGCATTACAAATATATGATATTTGTATTCAGTATTAGGAAGATGTCAATTTATGTGGATTTTATAACGTTATGTTGCACATGATTATTAAAGCTGCTGATAGTTTATTCCTTATATATAATATTATTTTATTTTCTCTTAGTAAACTTTTAAATCTTTCACTAAGTCCACTGACTAGTGCATTGATACAGTATCTTTGGGTCTGATTAACACTTAAGAAGCTTCTGCTTCTTAAGTGCGTGTTTGCCTGAAATGACCTACTGAACATGCGAAGTAGGTAATTTACGCTATCTACGTAGCAGATCGGTACGTAGATAGCGTAGGTGTGGTTTTTAAAGACCGCACGCAGAGATTTATGTCATAGAGGCGGCGTTATACTGCCTCGGGGCGTTTTTAGAAAACAGTTCTCCCCGTATCCCGGGAGGGGCGGCAAATCTCCCGCAAGCCCCACCAGCCAGCAATTACTTCTATAATTCCTAGCGTTACTACGGATGTGCGGGGCTTGATGATGTCATCAAGCCCTGTCCATCCCCTGGAACGCTAGAAAATGCAAGAGAGATTGACAGGGGGTGGGGCTTAATGACGCAATTTGCATAAATTGTGCCATTAAACCCCGCCCTTTGAAGAAATCAATGGATTCCCTCTGCAATCTCCCGGAGGGAAGCTCTTAAAAAGTCGGCAACCCTGAGTTAGGTGTACATCTGCCCGCACCTATCTCACTCTAAAGTGTGAATTAGGCCCTTTGTTTTTTCAGGATTACAGTTAATATGTTAATTAAAGCTATAGTTGAAACTAATGGTATTTCTTATAGCAACCCTTTTTTTGTGTTTAGTACACAAATTTGCATTAACTGTTCCCCAGTAGTGTCCCAGGACATCTGTTTCTCTTATTTTTAGGGCTTGTTGTCCCGCTTATTGGGGCCAAAAAAGTGGTGGAGCATTGCAAAAGATCAGCATTCTGACCAAATATAGTTGCTTAAGTGTGGCTATGGGTGAAATCTAGACAGCTTGGGGGCAGGGCTTTTATGCCATCTGGGAGCGCTGGAAGGTATACTTTATAACACTTCAGTACAGTGCTGAGAGAGCCTCTGACCTAGCAGTGTCATTGGTAATAACTTTTAGTGATGCTGCTGGGAGACAGGCTTCCATGTATATAATCTGGCCACTTCAAATAGCAAGTTTGGTCACTATTGCCCACAATTTTGCCCTTCCCAGCTTCTAATAGATAAATAAAACCGCAAAAAAAAACCCAAGCTAACTGCAATTTATTAGCTTTTTGCAGTTAAACAAAATTAAACTGGATAACAAGGGAAAGAAATATTAGAAATGATTCTGTTTGGAGAAGAGAGGAATGGCTACTGTCATGCAATGCATCAATATACCCCACTGCCAAACCCTCCTTATGTGATGAAAGTCTAGGGGATCTGTTTGCTCTTGCAGGTGGACGAGAGCTAAACACATGAAGCTTCACTAGCACAGGTTTTATGCCAAGTACTGTAATAGTGTACAGAGAAATACAGAATCATGTTACAACCACATGACCTATAGTGGTTTTCCCTTAGCCTACTTATACAGCACATTGGAGTCTGTTTACTGCCTGACATTTGTGCTTGTATAGAGTCAGTATATAATAATACTTACCAGTCCAAGGATGTTCAATCCTCTTCATCGAGTTCCTTCTCTGCTTCTGTCTTCATTCTTCTTCTCTTTCTTCCATGTGTAGTGAAATATTATATTTAATAATGAAATGTTGGTCATTCTTCATGTGAGTATTCTCTGATAATTGACAAAGTGAAAAAATCCAGTCACAAAATATCTAGTAAATAAAAGGTAATCAAATTAAATAAATATTAGTTTTTTTTAAAAAGTAACATGCTTTTGCAGCCCAATTGAACTATGTGGGTCACTGAGCACAAATGCAGGGACAACTCTAAGCAAGGTCAGTGATTGTGGCTGAAAATTGATTCCTGCTATACGCCGCCATGGTAGTTTCATAGAACAGCTGATAGCAGACCCCATTTTAGCTGTCCTGTATAACTGCTGCAGCAGCCGATAGCACAACCCAAAATGATCTATGTAAATGATGCTGACGTGAAACTAGGTCATGCCAGCATCACAGAAAAGAAGACAGCGGGTGGCGCGGAGGAGAGACACAGATGGAAGACATCATGTCAAGACATAAGGTAAGTAAGGTATATAGCGGGAGCTAGAGCCATATGAATAGGGGAATTAATGGGAGCAGGAGCCTAAGAATGGGGAATTGCTGGGAGCTGGAGCCATATGAATAGGGAATTAGTGGGAGCTGGAGACTAATGAATGGGAAATTACTGGGAGCTGAAGCCATATAAATGGGGGCCTTACTGGGAGCAGGAGCCTAATGAATGGGAAATTACTGGGATCTTGAGAAGTATGAATGGGAAATTCCTGGGAGCTGGAGCCATATGAATTGGGAATTGCTGGGAGCTGGAGCCATATAAATAGGGGAATTACTTAATGGGAGCTGGAGACACATGATGCGGGATACTGGGAGCTGGAGAGACATAGATGAGAATCACTGGGGGTGGGGGGCAGTATGAGACTTTTTACTTTTCTTGAAGGGCCTACACAACAATAGACTTTGATAGTGTGGCCCAATTGGGGTTTTGAGTTTGGCATGCAACCGTCCACGTCTTCCTGGGCATAGACATGCCCTGTAGCTGGTGCACATGATCAAGATGAAATGTGTGCACCTCCTACATCTAACCTTTCTCTTCCTTCCCCCTCTCCTCTATTCACACCAGCAGTAAACTTCCTTCCCTCTCCTTATGTCTTCTGTAAGTTCTTCACTCCCACTAAGTGTGTTAGCTCACTTGAGCAGGGCCCTCCATCCTAGTGTTGTTCCTTCCTCCACCACTCCCCCCTCACTTCGTACCCTCTTGTACCCCTCTGCTACCCTTTTACCCCATCCCCACCTGGTGGCTCCCTCTCAACCTCTCACTGTGCTCTATCCCGTGCTCCCTGATATGCCAAGCTTGACTCCTCGCATTTTTCCTTGCTTTCCGTGCTTGCTTCACTTTATTGTTTTTTTGTGATATTTTCTGTCCTGTATGTTTGTACATTATATTATGTACTATGCTGTCCATCCCTGCCCTGTATGTCTGTTCTGTATATTATTATGTACTATGCTGCCCATCCCTGTCCTGTATGTCTGTACTGTATATTATATACTATGCTGTCCGTCCCTGCCCTGTATGTCTGTAGTGTATTTTGTTGTATTTTGTACAGCGCTGCAGACACCTTGTGGAACAAACAATAATAATAACTCCTATTATACAGAACTGACTTCCATACATAAGGAGTTTAGTTGCAGAACATCTGGTGCATGCATGCGCCCTACCAGAAAGTCTGCCGACTTCTGCAAACAGCTTGCGGATTTCCGGTGACTTTAATAGTTTAGGATAAGGCCCATAGTCTCTCATAATAATCCTGTTCAGTAAGCAATATTACACAGCCTCACCAATGGCATAATAACAAGCATTAACATTTCCTCTGTCAGTTACATGAGAAGATAGACACAGTTGATAAGTTATATGTTAAGCATGAACACAAGTATCCTGTGTGTTCTCATGTAATGTCATATTACAGATAAAGATCATACTATAAATGTGATGAGTATTATTCATTTTCTTTCTCTTCCAGCTCTGAACAATTACCAAACATGTCATTTCCGTGGACTTTAATTTGTCCGAAGCAAAATGCTGAAAAGAATGAAATCAGCCAAGTGGATTCTAGGAACACAACTGGGGAAAACATGAATGACAGAATGAAAATGAAGCAAGAAATCACATTGTTTAATGGAGTTTCCTTAATCGTTGGCAATATGATTGGCTCTGGAATATTTGTGTCTCCAAAGGGGGTTCTAATGTACAGTGAATCTTATGGACTGTCCCTCCTGATCTGGACACTAGGGGGGGTATTTTCCATGTTTGGAGCACTGTGTTATGCTGAACTAGGGACATCGGTCATGAAGTCTGGTGCAAGCTATGCTTATATACTAGAAGCCTTTGGAGGATTTATTGCCTTCATCAGACTCTGGTCATCGTTACTGATCATAGAACCCACTACGCAGGCAATTATTGCAATTACATTTGCTAACTATATTGTACAACCAATCTTTCCATTTTGTGAGCCACCTTATGCAGCTGTTAGATTGATTGCTGCTGCTTGTGTTTGTAAGTATAGATTTATGATGTTGTGCGCTAATAACTCTTGTAGAACAGAACTGTAGGACTTATAACATGAAAGTTAACCTGATATATTGATAAGCCAAGAACAGGGGCGGATATAGATAGTGCACATTAGCTAGGAGGGGAATCTGAGTCTGGAGGGGGAGGAGTTGGACTCACACCCCGTTTCTCCCTCATTCCCTCTCTGTATATATAATGGGTCTGGCATGGCACATCCTTTAATATTAGGTGATATATTATGGGTCAGGCCCGGGTAAAGCATAATACTCTAATATAAACAGGATATAATAGGGGTCTCTTATAATTATAGATATCACAATACAGAAATATATGCAGTGAGAGAAAACTAGCTTTTTATAAATAGGAGTAAATAGTTGACCTCATCTAAAATGGTAATCAGCTGCAGAGGCAAAAATCTATCCATGGGCCGGATTCACACTGCATATACGTCCGGAGTTTACTGATATTGAGACTGCGCATGCATAGTATCTTTTTTACATAATCTACGTATCTTTTCGTTACGTAGATTGTGTACATGCGGTCTTAAAAACCACATATATGCAATCTACGTAATATCAAAACTACACTAGAGGGCACCCTCACATCACTTTTGTTTTTACCTTCAGGCACCTTAACCTTTATTAATTGTGTCCATGTCAAATGGGGAACAAGAGTTCAAGATGTCTTCACCTATGCTAAGATAATGGCCCTCATCATGATCATTTCTGTGGGTCTAGTGAAGATAGGCCAAGGTAAGATTGTTGTTTTTCTCTACCATTGTTGCATTGTTCTTTAAAATGTAATTGAGGTACAACTTAACAATTATAGCCAGTTATTATTGCATCACCTAATTTTGTAGTATGCGCATAACAGAACAAAATAATACATACATAACAGTGTAGTAGAGTAGAGATAAATTTACTAAGCTGCAGGTTTGGAACAGTGGAGATGTTGCCGATAGTAACCAATCAGATTCTAGCTTGCACTTTCTTTTTACATACTAGAGAATATCAGCTAAAATATGATTGGTTTCTATGGGCAACATCTCCAGAGTATTGCCAGGATCTGGTGGAATGCTGCATCCTGGCAATTTACATGATGGTGCATAACCAAAATATTTACACCTTTGGAGTAATTGACATTTAGGCCAAGAATAGGCAAACTTTAACACTCCAGGGGCTACATCTGCTAAACTGTGGATAAGGAAAAATGGAGATGTTGCTCATAGCAACCAATCAGATTCTAGCTCTCATTTTCCTATTACATACTAAAGAATGTCAGCAAAAATTTGATTGGTTGCTATGGGCAACATCTCCAGTTTTCCCTTTCCGTAGTTTAGTTAATCTACATGTTGTGAAACTACATGCTCCAACAGTATAAGTATAGCTGATACCTGGCAATGAATTATGGGATTTGTTTTTTCACAACACCTGGAGCGCCACAAGTTTCCGCCTTAGAGGGTTATTCAGTAAGACATAATATGATCCTGGTTCAACTTTTCTGTAAAGGTGCAAGGAGGATCATGCCAAATGTTTTAATTCCCTTAAATCCCAGAGATCTTTGTGATCCTTAAAACATTCGGAAACTAAACAGATTTATATATATGAGCAACAACCAACAAAAAAAAAGATCAAATATGTCTCTGGAAAAAAACTTGTACATGGTTTTAGACCAGGGTTTTGGGAGACTCACGAAATTTGTGCACTTCTCCCTGTATCCCAGGAGAGCTGGCAAATCTCCGTAAGTCCCAACCCCCTGGCTTTCATTATAGTACTACCTAGCGTTGCCAGGGATGGGTGGGGCTTGATGATGTGTTCCATCCCCTGGAACACTATGAACTACTGCAGTGATTGACAGGGGGTGGGGCTTAATGTTATGATTTGCATAATTCGCGTCATTAAGCCACAATAAAATCCCAGCTTCTATTTCTTCCCTCCGAGATCTCCCAGAAGGAAAAAATGAAAAGTAGGCAACCCTGCTTTAGACTAGATTTCTAGTCAGTTACTTTCCTAACCACACCCCTCACCTAGGGCCTGATCCAGACCTACGTTGCCTGGCGGTTACACGCCGGGCGTAAGCGTAGAATCGGCGTCTGTAGTATCAACGTAGTAATGGATGAGGGGGCGTCCCTCGCTGTTACTATGCAAATGTTAGTGTAGGTAGGCAGGGGGAGGTAGTTTAATGAGGGAGGGAGGGGTTTTAGTTAATACGCTCCTGTCCGAGCGTATTTTGCCTTGCTTACGCCAGCTGAAGTTAGGGTAGCCTTCAGCAGGCGTAAGCAAGGGAAAATCCACTGGTACAGGGGGGAGTGTCGGGGGGAGTTCATGCCTATACGCTGTGCTTTACTAAGCACAGCACATCGGCATAGGTCTGGGTCAGGCCGCTAGTGCCCTAATGACAGAACCTGCTGACAGCATTAGCAGTCTTGCATCCTAAAGGTCTTACCACCAACCATGATCCATCAACACCAGGAAGCATAAGAGAAAAGATTTCCTCATCAGGATCTTCATGCCTGTCCCAGTCACCCATGTTTTGGGCCATCACCTACCTATAACGTGCAGAACTAGCTGCAAACAATTGGGTACTTAGAGACTGATGCAGCCTCGCAAGCTACTCAGGAGTACTAGTGCGACCGCATCTATAGCCAACAATCATACAAAGGACACAACACCATCACTTAGCCAATGATATGGCAGGACTTGCCCTTCAGGCTAAAATTTGCCAGCCTTCTCCTGATCGTTATAAACCCCGCTCAGGATCCTGTAACATGCTGAGATGTGATGTTATTGTATATATGGATAATTGATTTCCCCAGCACAGCTGTCACTCTTCTGTGTCCCTTGTATATCCTCAGGTGAAACCCATAACTTGAAGGCTCCATTTGAAGGCTCCACCACTAACGTGGGATTTATGGCTCTTGCCCTATATTCTGCCCTTTATTCTTATTCTGGGTGGGACACACTAAACTTTGTTACAGAAGAAATGAAGAACCCTAAAAGGTTTGCATTGTAGACAGAAAATGATCATATTTACCTGTCTTTACCTCTCACATTGTTCAATTATATGTAGTGTTATTAGTATAGGTCAAGACCAATTGATAAGATTCAGGAGAAAGCCATAATGGCCCCCCCTCTTTGTTTAACATTTCTATTAACCATAAGATACTGGTATGATATGGTATTCATGAGATACTGGTATGGTATGGTATCCATGAGATACTGGTATGGTATGGTATCCATGAGATACTGGTATGGTATGGTATTCATGAGATACTGGTATGGTATGGTATCCATGAGATACTGGTATGGTATGGTATTCATGAGATACTGGTATGATATGGTATTCATGAGATACTGGTATGTTATGGTATTCATGAGATACTGGTATGGTATGGTATGGTATCCATGAGATACTGGTATGGTATGGTATCCATGGGATACTGGTATGGTATGGTATTCATGAGATACTGGTATGGTATCCATGAGATACTTGTATGGTATGGTATCCAAGAGATACTGGTAAGGTATGGTATGCATAAGATACTGGTAGGGCATTCATAGAAAGTGAAAGTGACGGCAGATAAGAGCCACATGGCCCATCTAGTCTGCCCATGTTCACATAAGATTATTTACTCACAGGATCTGCACAGTGTGTTATTTAATAAAGAGTTTTATACCTTATTTTCATGGGGTTAAGAAACTGTCCTCTTATCATTCCAAGCCACTGAGGGGAAAGAAAACAGAATTCCTGTGGATTCATGATGTCTCTCAGGAACATTAATAAAGGCTTAGGTTTTTGCTCAGGATGGCCCTTTCCTGGGGCCAGATTTACTAAGCTGCCGGTTTGGAATAGTGAAGATGTTGCCTATAGCAACCAATCAGATTCTAGCTCTCACTATCCTATTACTTACTAGAGTATGTTAGCTAGAATCTGATTGGTTGCTATGGACAACATCTCCACTTTTCCAAACCCGCAGCTTAGTAAATCTGGCCCCAGGGGTGCTAACCAAGAGGGGGATATATTATATATTGGAATTCTAGTTGTTGTTTTTTTTTGTTTTTCCCCAGGAACCTGCCTCTTGCTATTGCCATTTCAATGCCAATAGTTACCTTAATATATTTGCTGACTAATGTAGCATACTACGTGGTTCTGGATATGGCATCTGTTCTTACCAGCGATGCAGTGGCTGTGGTGAGTAACTTGTTTGGAGCAGGGGTTCTCAAGCAGTGGCCAAAACCATGATAGAATAAAATGATTGTTTAGCATTCAAATGTAATGTAAACACAGCTTCGATATAAGAAAAGTTTTCTAAATACTTGTGCCGCTGGTTTTATCCAAAGCACTGTCTGATGGTACGTGGGAAAAGGAGACAGGGTCTAAGAAACGATGTAAAAGAATGAGGGTTAATGTGCTAATAGTAGGCCCATAGCAAGATTAGAAGGTGGCATGTAAGTGAAGAAAGGAATTAAGGACGGGGTAATGAGGAGATAATGGGAATTGCCAGTGGAACGTGACCTGAATCCATAGGGCCAGATCCAGACCTAAGTATAATAGGGGACTTACGTAAGTCATTTGTGTAAGTCCCGTGTCTCTGAACATCTGTGTAAGCGCGTGCCAGATGTTCCGACTACGTAAGGAGGAAGTTACATACGTCTGTACTTACGCAGAAGTGGCTGACCCTTCATTTGCAATGGTTGCATCTCCGTCATGCTAGGTCTGCAGTCATACGTAAAACTTAAGGTAGGAATCTGGACACGTAAGTGCACTCCCCACTACAGGAGTGTAACTACGGATTCCCGCACACACGTAAAGCGTAAATAGCGCACATACCAAAGAAAGGTTGAGAAAACCTGGTTTGGAGTGAGAATGGATTGATTTGCATATACACCCAAGAGACCAGACTCATGACTTCAATTTGCAACTAAGATCTGTTTATTATGTATTGGGGTTTATGTGGGTTCAGTCTCTGGTTAGAGAATTTGGGTTTTAAGCTTCCAGTGTGACTGGAAATGATATAAATGTCCTCAATACATCACTGTTTGTGGTGCTATATTAATAAATGATAGTAATAATGTAAAGTAAATGAATAGAGAATGGCTATATATAGTGTTTATAACATTTTCACACTCCTTATAGTTGTTCATTTGACTTTTATTATTTTTGTCCTAGACATTTGGAAATGAAGTCCTTGGTCATGCCAAATGGCTTATACCCATAGCGGTGGCAATGTCTTGTTATGGTGGATTGAACTCATCCATAATTGCAGCTTCAAGGTGAAAACATATATGTATATTTGTGAATTACACATGATAATGTTATTCCATTTATCTAATCAGGATGTTTCATAGAGATGGAATATTCTAGAGCTATAATATTTGCTCCTGTTCTCCATTTACCAAAATGAGTTTCCACCAAACAGATGTACATACACCATGAGGTGTAACTACACAACGGTGGGGCCCACAGCAAAATTTACTACACAATAATAAAAAATAACCTCACATAAGATTCTGAGCCCAAAAAGGCAGGTCCCT
>WWET01002030.1:192389-203383 GCA_011038615.1 Limnodynastes dumerilii
TGTGTGAGGGAGCATATAAATAAATAAAAATATTAAAGAAATAAATCTTAAAAAAATATAGATATATATATATATATATATGCTCCCCCACACCTCACACAATGGCAATGTAAATCCGCGCATTACAGGTCACTCACTGCGCATGTGCTAAGCGGTACTTGTAAACTATGTCATTCTTCCTGCACGGTGACATGCTGCACGCACTGGATATCCGCAGGGAGGCGCTAGAGATGCCCTCTCATACTGAGGGTAGTTGAGAGCTTTTTCATGCAGTTCATATAAATCTTGATTTTAATAAGATAGCCAGTGTGCTAAACATCTATACGGCAGAGCATGCTGAGCCTGGTAGTCCATGGTCATTCTTACAGCATCTGTGCTGGGCTGCCTATATCTGAACGCAAATTTCATGCAACTGTGTACTTGTTATGATAGTAATGAGGAGAGATTTCCCATTGATTCCCTGCAAGGAGAGAAGGCAGCCACAATGTATGATGAAGAGGAGAAAGTGTGTCATCCAACCTCACTCCGCCCCGCTCTCCTTCCCCATCCCCGGGCCTCTCCTCTCCACGCCCCCTGCCCATGACAGACAAGCGGCTTCTCATTGCAGGCCGGTGTCCTCCTCCTCCTCCCCCCTCCCCCGGTCTGGGCTTTAAATCTCCGGCACGTTTTCTCTGGGTCAGCGATCGGTGCAGAACAAGAGAGCGGAGCAGCGTTATCCGAGGCTCGCTGGGACTGAGGAGGGGTCTCCCTGCAAGCATCGGCTTACCGGGTATGTGAGGGATGAATGGACAGGGGGCGGGGGGGAAACTGATGCCACAGCCGGGTGGCACACACACGATCATCACCTGGTGCCTGCATGCCGGCAGGGCAGGTGTCTGATGGAATAGCAGCACGCTGGCCGGTGGCTTGCAAGATCAGCTCATACAGTTGCCATACTCCCTGCTTACTGACACTTGGTAATGATGTATCAATAAATTGTAAAGTACTGTGCTGCTGGCTATATAAAATATATCCTCATACCCTGGAAATCTCTCTGATCACATCACTGGCGCTGCTGTATTGATCCTGTGCTTAATGGATCCTGATTTCCTAGCTTGCAGGATGTATAGAGAAGGATGCATCTAGTCTATTGCATCAGAAAGGGAGAGCACTATCTTGTGTGTTCACACGACCTCCCAGAAGAGGGTCAGTGCATGACAAATGACATATATTACAATGAAGTGACAGCTTGATCTCTCCATTCTGAGTTTTTATAGGTGATTTTCTTTCCAATGTGAATAGCACATATTTTAGAATGACTTATTTATATTAATAGTTCACTATTTTCTTTTATATTTTTTTGGTGATGATGGTGTTTCAAAGTGAGATCTGCCTTTAAAAAAAAAAGTATTCTCTACCCCAAACATTGTTCTTCACCTACAAGGGACATTACTTCTTCCTATGAATGGCAGGAGTGTCAAGATATTGGAGCGTCAAGATATTGGAGCTGATCTATAAATGAGTGAGGGTCTGGCACTGGGCTGTGCACTGAACATGCATACTCTTATTGGGGTTTGTTAGCTGTGTGTGTATTGAAATATACTCCTTGTGTGGATGACTCACTTGAGTAATAGCGTGAGCAATTTAGAATGCAGTGTGCACAAACCAGAAGTGAAAGATATTTAAATACAGTGACTTTTTCTATTGTAATTTTATTTAAAAAATTACCCCCCCCTATAAGAAACACTTAGAATGAGTCATTATAATAAGCATGACCCCTTGTAATAGACACAAGCATAAGGAAAAAAATAATGTTCTAAATAAACCGTAGCAATCATTGTAATACTTTTTTTTGGCTTAAAGTAAGTACGAGTGGCAGTTATAGAACTGATTCATAGTTATGAGTCATTTATTTCAATATGTGACATATTCATGGCCATGAGCATCTTTCTATGTATAAGCTGCATAATTATGTCCACTGCACCTAGTCATCGATATTTACACATCGCCATCAATTTGTGTAACTAAAGAATAAGATAATGGCCCAGATCCAGACCTAGTTCCCTCCACGTTTCAACATGTAACGTATTTACGCTAGTGTAATTACTATGCGCTTTCTAAACCCTACCTTAACGTTTCAAAGCGTAACTCCTGTCGGCCGTAATGGCTGCACGTTCTTACACGCCCATAGTGTACGATTTAAATGCCTTTCCCCGCCTCCAAAGTGTAGTTACGGGTGTCATATAGCTGGCACGCCCCTTTGTTCGTAGTTACACTATTGATGGATGGTATGTACGTTCAGAGTTACGTGCCGTAACATCTGCCGCGCGCATGCCCAGTACCTACAAATATTTTTTACGTCTCCGGCTAGCGTAAATACGCTAGCGGACATAGCTCTGGATCTGAGCCAATGAGAGTAATTAGCAATGTCTCCTGAAATACACAGTATAGAAGTAAGGGTACAATAAGATGAATGTTCCGGGTCCAGATGGTCTCATTAGGGGTAAAGATTCTGCTTTGACTTCTGTTTTGTCTCCTTTTAACCTGAGAAATGGCAACTACATGTTTTATCAATCTGTCCTTCATATGATGTAGTATTGCTCAGTGATCATCTAGTAAGTTGTGGTTTCAGAGGGAATATTTATTTATTAACTGTGTTTTAAATAACATTACATGGACATAAATTACATTCACATCAGTCCCTGCCACATACATACAGACAGTTAATTTATTCAGCAGTGTGGGAAGAAACAGGAACACCTGGAGGAAACCCACACAGATGCTGGGAAAACATACAAACTCAACGTAGATAAGACCCTCTCTGGGAATCGTACTCATGATCTCAGTGCCGTGAGCCACAATTTCTACTCAATGAGCCATTGTGCTGCCCTATATAGCATAAGTTTCTCATATGCAGCAGTGATAGGTAAGAGTTTGTGTTTTAGCCAGAAGAGATCAGAGCAGTATAAACGTTTGGGGGACTGGTGTAGGGTTGAGCATATGTTTGTTGACATGATGATGATTAGGAGTTTTTCCCCCCACTGCACGCACTTCGAAAATAGGAACATAAGGACGAGCATGATTTGGTTGCACGCAAACTAGATATAGTCTATATTGTGACATGTGTCGATGCGGGTTACACCACA
Organism: Limnodynastes dumerilii; assembly: GCA_011038615.1. NCBI lineage: Eukaryota > Metazoa > Chordata > Amphibia > Anura > Limnodynastidae > Limnodynastes > Limnodynastes dumerilii. The sequence goes on from WWET01002030.1 coordinate 195,515, forward strand.
CATCTCAAAGTTGGCATCCATACAGCACCAGATCCAGAGCAAGAGGCAATCAGGTGGAAAGTTATATAAAATATATCCTCATACCCTGGAAATCTCTCTGATCACATCACTGGCGCTGCTGTATTGATCCTGTGCTTAATGGATCCTGATTTCCTAGCTTGCAGGATGTAGAGTTTTTCCCCCCACTGCACACACTTCGAAAATAGGAACATATGGACGAGCATGATTTGGTTGTACGCAAACTAGATATAGTCTATATTGTGACATGTGTCGATGCGGGTTACACCACACAACTCAAAGTTGGCATCCATACAGCACCAGATCCAGAGCAAGAGGAAATCGGGTAGAAAGTTCAGGGGTAGTTATTTTATTCAGGGGTAAATCATTTTATTCTTTGCATGCAGGTATACTTTATTTTTGCTTATTACACACAGATACTGACCAGATTTACTTTTAAACTGTTACTTAAACTTGGGCTATAAAACATCATCTCAACTCTAATATTATTTACAGCAGATGAAACCTGGCTCCCCATTTCAACATGGTGTAAATTTCCATCTATTTTCCTCTTGTATTCGAGGTCTGGATTAGTTTGTTGCTGCCTGACCCTGTTGAACCTATTAATAATTATTATACCAATAATAAAGTTGCATCAGCACAAGGTACAGTAATTGGCCAGATTTCCAATAAGGTCTTTTTCAGTAGCTGTATTATTTAATGTGTCTGCCTTAACCACAAAGGTGGGGTATTCTCTTCACAATAACCTAGAAGAGGTAGCCTCCAAACCTAAGATGTCACTTAAGCTTATTGCACAAGGCAGAGCCGTAGCTAGACATTTTACCTCCAGGGGCATAAAAGAAAAATGGTACCCCCCCAACCTTCAATTAATAACCAGTTTAACCTTAAAAGTACACTTAATGGCACCTCCCTTTGCCTTTGCGCTCTGGCTGTCCGCCCAAGTTACATCCCTGGCAAAATTTGACCCGTGGTAATAAGTGAAAATTTACGAGCTAAAGGCTGTTCTGTGCGTTGAATAGAATACCCCCAAAGTTTTTTATTCTGAAATGGCTCCTAGAATTGAGATTTACTGCTGATTACATAACTGCCAGGGGTCAGAGACTTGGGATCTGTGAAATACTCCCTTAAGCATTGTGGCATTTATATGCAACTAATAAAATGTTAACAGGGTAAATAAAGTTCTGCTTAAGAAAATGTGACTGTGGTAGTGTGAGATGCACTTCTGCATATTGAGCGTGTCTCTGAGTCAGTACTAATATGCAGAAGTATAACTCACACTACAGTCACTTTTTTTTTTAATTTGTGATGTTGTAGAAATGTTTAAATATATGATAGATATCCAAACCCTAGACTCCTGTCAGACTCAGGGTGAGATTGTAAAAGTGGAGATGTTGCCCATAACAACCAATCGGATTCTAGCTGACATTCTCTAGTATGCAAGAGGAAAGTGAGAGCTAGAATCTAGTTGGCTGCTATGGGCAACATCTCCACTTTTCCAATCCTGCAGCTTCGTATCTCCAGGCCCTTAGAGTAGAGTTTCTCACATATCTGCTATACACTGTGGAAGCCACAAGTGTTTACTGTGGTATATACTGTAACAACATACTTATCAACTCTCCAGAATGGTGGCGAAACAAGTAACATTTTTGGCAGTACTCCCAGGAGAGAGGGTAAAGCTGGATGCACACTGGAGGGTTATCTGATGATTATTGTGTGATTTAAATGTTTAAGAGCGCCAAATTTTTCGATCAGCGATGTCCCGATGGAGAGAACTTTAGTTTGTACTGACACAGGATCTTCACTGCCACGATTCCCATTCCTATTTCTGCATAGTACCACCTTGTGGGGAAATTTAACATTGCAGCAAAGGTTTATTTGAACAGCTTGTAAAACAATCCTCAGGAAACTGGAAAGCAATGAGCACAGGGGCATTGTTAAGCAAGTCAGGGCTTTAAATCATTACTGGTGTTTGACAAGATGCCCAAACATCAGTTCAAATTATCAGTGTGTACCTTGCATAACCTTCCTGCCCACACTTGTGCTTGGGGCCTTAAATTGTGTAATGAAGCCTGGTACCCGATGTTCAGTGCTGTTATTCACAGCATTACATTTCATGTCATTGAGTCCCTGGAGACATATGTGTCCCCGTTTGGGATCTTGCAGAGAGAAGAAATAAAAGCTGAGTACCTCCCTAGCTAGGTGTCTTATCTCTGGTGGGAGTCCTCGCACTGATGGCTGTCATTGAGAAGTAGAGAAAGCTAAAAGTTCCTTTTCGGTTGTCTCTTTTGAATGGCAGCCAGTTTACATTTTTATTTTTTTATAAATGCATGAGTACGATGATCGCAAAGCCATGAGTACAGGAAATGCTGCCGCCGGAGCACCTGAGAGGCGAGTAACTTCTTTGGGGACTTTTAGGCTTGAGGGGAGGGTTAGGGTTAGGCTCTAAGGAAGGGACGGTTAGGGCCATAGAAGAGGAGGGTTAGGGTTAGAATCAGGCTGCAGGGAAGGTGGTGGCGGGGGAGGTTAGGGTCAGGCTATGGGTATGAAGATTTAGGATTTGGCTGCGGGGAAGTTAGGGTTTGGATAATTAAAGGGGAGGGTTGGGATTAGAACCTTCACTTACTTTTCGGAGCCCCATCTTCAGTGCTCTGGGGATCGAGGCAGAAGCAATCGGAGAGAATGGTCGTTCTTGACGGGGACCCTCATCCTCTTATACCTCCCTTTGTGTGGCGCTGCAGATGCCATGTGGCGCCTTATAAATAAACGTTAATAATAATACCCTGTAGTATGCTGCGGATCATGTGAGTTTTCCTTTTTAGTGGTGACTGTTAAGAGTTTCCATGAAGGCCTCCCGAATCTTACAGAAAAGCTGTACCCTTTTTCTTTATCCATAAACATTTCAGTCCAATCCATGGTAAGAAGTTTTTCTTAATCAATTCGATGGAAGTATCCTATTTATCCAATTTTGAAGGATGGTTTTATTGGCCACTGCATTAAGCATAATTAACAACCTTCTACAGTCCAGGGCTTCAGGAGCCTGACGTTACTTGAATAATTGAAAGAGGTTAAGACTTTTCCACTGAAGTCAAAGTGTTTCAGCCATTGGGACATACCAGAAAGTAGCATCTCAGAGCATATTATAATGCCTGGATATTGCCGTACTCGCTGGGGGGAGGATAAGGCACCAAAAATTGTCTGCAGTAGAGAGAACAGTAGACATTCACATCAGTCCCTGCCCCATTGGAGCTACAAATTAAGGTCCCTAACACATTCACACATCTCTACACACTCGGACTAATGTTAACTTAGTCCGCAGCCAGTTAACGCACCAGCTTGTTTTTGGAGTGCGGGAGGAAACCGGAGCCCTCGGAGGAAAGCCATGCAGGCACGTGGAGAGCATACAAACGCCACACAGATAAGGCCTAGTCTGGGAATCGAACTCATGAGTTGTGTGCTGTGAAGCACAAGTGCTACTCGCTGAGCCACCATGACTGTAAGTTGAGCAGCTGCCTCCTATCCCATGATAATAGAATATCTTCCTTTTCTGCAGTTTAGTAAGTCTAATCCTGAGTATTGATAGGAAATGGGGTTGCTGAGTGCTGTTTATAGTGCCAAAACTTGCTATCTGTCTCTGAAATCTTTATCCATGTACTTTTGTAACTTTTGGAGTGCTAACTGTTAAAGCTGTTTAAGGTATTAACTTTGAATACAAGCCAGGAAAGCAATGTACTTTAATTAAATTGTAAGCCAACGTAGTGCAGATGAAAATTAAAAATATCCCAGCTAATTAAAAGCCTCCTTCTGGAGCACCTGTCCTACAAAAGTTTCCCATTTTGATTTTGTCTATTTTAACCTGGGGAAATAAACAAAGCTAATCATTTCTGAAAGAAGAGCTACGACCCACTTCAGAGCAATGGATTCAGATTATTGATTTGAGTGTGCACTCTGGATACTGGTTTACTAGAGAACATGTAGAAACAGACACTGCATTATGGCTGCACTATGCTTAGGCCACATTCAGGATTTCCATTTTACATGCAGTTTTCCTTTAGATGAAAGACCCTGGAACACTTGTTATGGTCATACTGACCTAAATAATGGAGTGTATTCATCTCTCAATTTCCTAGGCACAACAGTCTTTGTAAATTCTGAATTCCTGTAATGTGTTCCATGACAAACCACTCATACTGATTACATTATTATTATTAACAGGTTTTTATATAGCGCCATCCGATTATGAAGTGCTTAACACAGATTGGGTGGGTAAGAGGGCCTTATCCGCAAGGTCACACTCTATAGGACATTGGGGATCGATACATTAGGGCAAGTGCTACATATATATCACACAATGGAGCAGCCAGGGTGTATGGTAAAAGTGCTCAGTGTTCTGTATGATCCAGTCACACAGCAGTTAGTAGCAGAACTGAGGGGAATTTTAAATATAAAGAAAGTTTTCAAGTTTTTGTTAATTATTTAACCAAAAGGAAATCTGGACAGCATATTACTTGTAAATAGAGTAGACCTATGTTGAAAGCTGATTGAGGGATTTGGTAAGCTTGTCGGAAGAGATGAGTTTTAAGGGAGTGCTTGAGAGTAGAGGATTGTTTTAATTGGTGAGGAAGGATATTCCAGAGACTGAGTGCAGCCCGGGAGAAGTCCTGTAACTGGGAATCAGCATTTGTTTAGTGTAGAGGAGAGCTGTATGTCCTGTGAAGATCTGAGAGTGAGCTGGGATGTACCTTGAGACAACTATGGATAAGTATGTGGGTGCAGTCTTATTGATTGCTTTGTAGGTTAGCAAAAGGATTTTGTATTTCATTCTATAAAATACTGGCCACCAATGCAGAGATTGACAAAGTAGAGCAGGTCTATAAGAGCGTTCTATTGTGGTATATAATGGTTTGCTTCTGCAATCTGCATTTTCTTTTCCTCCATTAATGCTATTCATCATTCACAACAAAAGTTATACTCTCTAATTTGCCTTATTGCTGTAGTGCCTATCCCTAGCCTTCCCTGGGATTCCCCATCCTAGCTGGGCTCTGAGGAGTTGGCGAGTGGTTTGGTCAGACAGTACGAGCAGTGTGGGAGCAGAGGGCCGTTAATGGGTACACAAAATAAACATTTGCAGAATCCCACTTCTATTGCTTTTAAACATTTCCATTTAAAAACATTAAATTCAGTTATGTAAAAAACAAATGGGCCCCTTAATGACCTTTACTGTGTGTGTGTGTGTGTGTACATGCATACATACAGGGGACTTGCAAGTATCAGCTGCGCAGGCGTGACCCAGATGTAACGCAACGAATCTCCATTCGGACAGAACAATGGGGCAGATCTTGCCTTACGCATGCTTCGGAGGCTGGATTTGCCATGCATAACAGGCAAACGGGGCGGCAGTCAGCATATCCGCACAAATCTGTGCTCTTATGGACGCGTGAGGAGAAGCTGAGGTTGGGTTATGAACACGGATTTCACTCCCCTTTTCCATGTGCAGTTTCAGACCCTGCTCGTACAGAAAGCGTTCAGGGGTCTGGACCCAGTCCATAGATATTACAAATGCAATCTTTATTCCATGTCATTTGTTTATTATTGTTTCTAGTTTTAAGCCTGAATTCTTTTTTCTTCCTTCGTGTTTACACTTATGCACTTTGGGGATTTTTATGTAGCTATCTTGGAGTTCCACCAGATTGCCTTCTAGCTGCTGAGAATATGCCACAAACTAATGAGCAATTCTCCCCCACGCCTCCGTCGTACAAGGAGTCTTTTAAATGGGTAAAACCTAGAAGGTATAGTCCACATTCTTAGTCTCTCTGACGTGCTAGAAACTTTCCATGTGTCCTTCTGAAAGATGTGCATTGTAGCAGGTTTTCCGTAGTGAAGCTTGTGGTGTAAACACTAAAATGTTTCATCATTATTCAAACATTTGCCAAACAGAATGCACTTGCCATGCCTTTAATTGAGCAAAAGTATGTCCTTTTATGCTTGTACACAGGGAAATGCTTTGGTGGCTATCCTTATTTTTCACAAAGAACAAATAAACCTGACCATGTGCCGGATCCAGAGCTACGTTCCCTTTACGTTCCAACACGTAGCATATTTACGCTATCTTATTTACTAGGCACTGCCCTCGGTTATACATACTTTAGCTGTTTTGCGCTCTCCAAACCGTACCTTAACTTTTCAAAGCGTGACTCCTGTCGGCTGTAATGGCTGCATGTACTTGCGCGCCTAAGCACACCCATACTGTACGATTTATATGCCTCACCTCGCCAACAAAGCGTAATTACCGGTGTCATATGGTTGGCACGCCCCTTTCGTCCGTAGTTACGCCCTTGATACTAGGCTGGTTCGTACGTTCAGAGATACGTGCCGTAACATCTGCCGTGCGTATACGCGGTACATACAAAATAGTGCTTTTATGTCTCAAGCTAGTGGAACTACGCCTGCGTATGTATCTCTGGATCTTGGCCCCATGTCAATAGATATCGGAAATCAATCTAAATATTTCCCAATCAGATAATATAAAAATATTTGCTTATTGGGCCACAATGATGAATGTATGCATTGTACATATTTGATACTAAAAGAAATAATCCAGGAAAGCATCCTGCGGGTGTAGCAGATGAGGCATAAGGTGCAATTGTAGGGGAAGAACAAAGCTTTTGAGAGGTAAGGTTAGGAAGACCAGTTAAATGTTGGTAACTGCTATTGTAATATGGAGGGCTAGAACGTTGGTTATTGGTTACTAGTGTGGCATTTAGCTGCTGATACCTAGTTAATACGTTGGTGTCGGCCTCCCTTCAATACATCACCTTAACATCCAGAATATGGGGCAGGTTCAAGAAAGCATGATGGGCATCTGGAACATCACACAAATCTACATCACTGATTTTATCTTGCACCCCATCCGCGATGCTCAGCTACCGTGATAGATGTGCTTCATGCCTAATCCAGTCATCACGCTCCATTAAATCTGCCCCTATGTGAATGGTTACTGTTGGTGAGCTCTTAATACAGCCATCACCAGGGCTATTTCTTTTATGACAGCGTTGAGTATATTCATGTTATCTTTACCTAGTTAAAGCTTCTCTATGGCTATGTGTAGGGACAGGGTTGATAATAATTTACTGTCCAATGCACAAACCCATCAATATAACTCTATACAGTCCATCCACCTACCACCAACATCTCAAACAATTGCATGTAGTTTTGGGATTCTCTGGGCTTTCTAGTGGGAATAAGCACTTCCAGGATTTATTTATTTTCTTACTAATTTATTTAAGATCTGTTGCCTTTGGGTGCAAAATAAAGTCTGTGTGTGGTATTATGAGATCTATGTAGCGCAAACCTTGATAGCGCATAGAAGGGGAAACTTGAGGTCAGGCTACAGGAAAGGGCAGGTTTAGGGTGAGCATTGGCATAAGGGTTGGGGAAATACTCACCTGTTACTGGATATTTGTTCTGGTTCTGTTCGCTCACCTCTCCATCATGTTCAGTACCTCATCTCCACATCCTTATAGGAAAGGACCCTGTCAAAATAAGTATTTTTCCTGTATGCAAAATTCAGTTTTAACCCTTGCTCTCAAACTCTGGATCAGTCCCAATGTGTTTAGTAAACGTTGCAAGACAGACAACCCCTTACTAATTAGTGAGAACTTTGAGATGATTTCTCTGCTTGCATATCCTTTAAGCATAGTGTACATGTCGTTATGTACCAACCATCTATACAGGGTACAAGGTACATTCACATTTGTGTTGCTGCCTGGAAACCGTCTAATGCATACACTCTATTAATAATCCTAATGACCCTCTTAAGTGCTAGGCCTATTTATTCATTATTTATTACCAGGT
>WWET01002030.1:212001-229851 GCA_011038615.1 Limnodynastes dumerilii
TTTTACTCATTTGTACTAGAAAATGACTTGCTGAAAGTATGATTCATAACATCATAAACTCATTATTTTTGGGCTTTTAACAAGCATGGCTGACTTAAAGCAGAGATGTGGTCTGATCACCCCCAGCCAGTGATGTCACCAAGGCAAGAGTGACTAAATGTTAAATAATGGTGGAACCACAACAGCATGTTACTGTATGTATGTGTAATGTACTGACTGTCTTGTGTACATTTCAAAATCAAATTTTGCAATTGCGTGGTTAAAGCGGTTGTCAACGCAACTAGCGGTATGTTCCTGCACACTAGCACTTACTACCTTTTTGTATCTTAAAGTACTTTACAATCTGTGTTTTAGATTGAGACCTTGGATGAGCCTAGAGTGTATAATGTCTGCTATGATCATTATGGTTTCCCTGTGAAACATCCATACACTACTCACACATAATGCTGTGTAAAAGTTGAAAATCTATTCAGATGCTTTATGTAACAATTTGCTGTGCAAAATATGGTTGTTGAAATGCAACTTTATATACTGCAATATAAAATTCATATGAAGACTAATGCTGGTTGACGTCCATTTATTGAACCTATTTTCTCAGATTGTGTGTCCCTTTTCATGCAAAATAAGGGCATTAGATGGAGTATCTCTGTTACAGAAATATATCATACCTGTTCCCAATGACTTGATATTCATAAAGCAATTCCTTTGGGGTTAGAGTCCCTAGTTTCTAAAGAATCAATAGGATGCATATCACATACTGAAAACCAGTGACTTAACATGGTAATATTACTCTTGCTGATGATACCATATGAATAATCTTATGGGAGTAGGCTATTTGTCAAACTTTCTTGAAGCTCCCCTGTGACTATTAAAAACTTTTTTAAAAGCAATATATTCTAATATGGCATATCTCTGAAGAATCCTGTTATCACAAATAGGATTGCTAACAGGATGCAGAGACTGGGTTTTTCTAAAGAGTTTAAAAATGTTATTGGAGTTCAAACTCTGTGTTTTTTTTTTGTTTTGTTTTTTCCTGTTTTGGTACATGATTTTGAAGGACTTAGGGCTAGATCTACTAAAGTTCGGAAAAGGAAAAATGTAATGTTGCCCTTAGCAACCAATCCAATTCTAGCTGACATTCTCTAGTATGTAATAGGAAAGTGAGAGCTTGAAACTGGTTGCTATGGGCAACATCTCAGTTTTTTCTTCTGCAGTTTTAGTAAATCTTGACCTAGATTCAGCACCTGTTTTTCAATCTGACAAAGTGGGACAAGCTTGGTGACCAGTGTCTAAGGGGCTAAGTTTACTAAACTTTTAAAAATGAAAAATTATGTTGCCCATAGCAGCCAGATTGCAGCTGACATTCTTTAGTATGTAAAAGGAAAGCAGGAGCTAAAATCTCATTGGTTGCTATGGGCAAAATTTCTATTTCTCATTTTGAAAGGTTTGGTAAATCTAGCCTAAAATCTTTTCCCAGGTGTTTGAATTAACAAATTGGAAGAGAGCATATAGTAGGTATAGGCACACCATGGGCCAGATTTACTAAGCTGTGCGTTTTGAAACAGTGGAGAGTTTGCCCATAGTAACCAATCAGATTCTAGCTGACATTCTCTAGAATGCAATAGTTAAATAAGATCTAGAATCTGATTGGTTGCTATGGCCAAACTCTCCACTGTTTCAAAATTCACAGCTTAGTAAATCTGGCCCCAGGTGTTGTGAAATGATTTTCCAGTTATGACTATGCTGTTAGCTCTTGATTCATAACATTACCTATGCCAGAATATATTGCTATTACAAGTGACAAGTTTAGAAAAGTATAAAGTCGCTCTGAACAATTATTTATGTTACAGGGCTTCATTTCTTGCACATCAGATAAGATGTGTGTTTTGAAATGATGGAATCTACCTAGCACGCAATGTGTGGTGTAACTTCCCTGCATCCTAACTGCTATGCTGCAAATACAAAATAAGTTAAATCGATAGTCATCAATATGTGGAACAAATTAAATGCAATGGCTTATGTGCATCAAAAAAAGTGAATAGATTTGGATACATTTATTTTTCAACAGACAAATATTTTATAAATGTTAACTGCAGCAACTTCTGTTTATTAGATTAATTAGTTTTTATTTTGTAGTGTTTATCGTCTTTTTTTCACCATTTTTGGATTATACCTAAAGGGAAAAAAACAAACATGACAATTTATATACACAATTTATATTGCAGAAATGGAAACCACACCAATGAGAAAATTTAGGGTAGGGAGAGAAATGTGCAGTTTTGAAACAGAGATTATTTGGAAATCAGTTAACTCCAAAACAAATTTGTAACATGCCTCAACTTTACAAGAGGAAGAAATGTTGTGACATCAACTTTCCTAATATCTGTCCATTGCCAGTACCTGCCACGACTGCTTGACACAAAAAAAACCCTACTGAAAAACATTATTCCAAAGTGGAGATAAAAACAAAACCCATAATCCACATGGGACCCGATTCAATTAGTTTCACACCCGCGTTATTTGTGGTGCAACGCAAATCCCACCATTTTTTTTTTTTGTGGATTTTACCATTTTTTTTTTTTTTGTGGATTTTTTTTTTATGGGAACTCCATTGAGGTGCACAGAAAAATCAGCAAATTTTATCTACCATAATAGATGGGGAAAAAGCGCATCTAAAATGATTAAACAAGACTAAAATTACCAGAAAAAAAGTAATCAAACCAATCTCTACAATTTCATTTTACAATATGCTACGGTGGCCCAGTTAAGCTGTAAGTGCAGAAATTTCAGAAGGAAATGGCTGTTTAAACAATATACACAGAGTATTTTTACATTTCTCAAAATAACTTGTTTATTCTGCTTTGGACACTTTGTAATATGAAATATACACATCCTGTTCCTTATATCATCTCCAAGTGTAAGAAAAATAACAGCTGCTGTCTATAAAAGTCTATAATATAATGTAGACACACTGTTGGTTACATGCTCAGCACCCTGTGAAATAAACATGTTGTGTTTGGACTTATAAATGCTTCAGATACAATAAAGTGATTAAGCACTTTTACCATCCTCAAATCCCATTTACTGAGCTGTATGTGCTTAGGCAGGGAAATGTGACAGCCAAATTGCATCATCACTTAGCTGGAAATATAATTGCGGATAGCTGTAGTTTCCAAGCAACTCCTGATTATCCTCCATAGAAGACAGGAAAGAAAAGAACACACTAAGGGCTGAAAATAACCTGCGGAGCAGCTCACCTCCGGCTCTGACAGGCAGCTGTTACAAATGCCTAATTAATAAGTCTAAATCCTAAGTAAACATAACTAACAAAAAAACAACCTTTTTGTCTCACTAGAGCTTCTGTACTTCCAGATGAAAGGTGATCAGTGGGTACAACAGATACTATCACATGCTCTTTATGTTCATCCACTGACCCCTAAAATTATTTATACTGGTTATAAGTTTATTAGAATGTTGTTCTGTGGCAGAGTATCACCTGCCACAGAAATCCTAGTACCTTCCATGTTTTAGCACAAACCATTTTCTTTCAAGGGCAATGAAATTAAGTCGCCTCATCAACATTTCACGGCTTTACCCTGAGAATCTATTTTCAAAAACTAGAGCGGGTTTGGTCTTACTTTGTGCTGAATAAAACTATAGGGGAGGAGGGCTTGATACAGAACAATCCACCTGCAGGAACCTACCTTACCATTTATGCACTGGGCCCACTTAAAATGGGGCTGAGGCGTAAACGAGGATCGTACGTAAAGGCTTAGCTAAGCGCTTTCTTTACGATTTACATACTTCCTCCGCCGGGGAGAGGAAATGTCCATGCGGACATTGCATGGTAAAGATAAGGTACCTAAAAACAGGGGGGTGGGATAGGACCATATTAACGGATCCACACCTCTCTCTGCAAAATAAAATGCAGAATTAGTTACATACATATTTGATAAGGAACCTGCCACTTGTGGTACTAACACTAAACAGTGAGACATTCTAACACACCCTCCTTAAATCCTCCAACATAACTGCCATGGACCAACACCCCCTGTCAGATACTGGTTTCAGATTGATTCTAAACAAAGTTACACAAAATGGTGGTTCTTCAAATCAATTTATAGGTTTAAAAAAAAAACTATACATGATTTACTCACCGGAAAAGATCTTCAGCAAGCGACTGTTCTTTGGCTTGTTGAGTTTGCTCCTGTAACAAAACCACAGTACATATTTGATAAAAATCTCATATCACATATGAATCACAGTCAAAGATGGAACCGAGGCAATTACTTGCTTTTACTACATGTCTTGTCAAAGATAATAGATAGACTATGGGGCTGCTTCAGAGTTTGGGAGTAAGGGTAAAACAGGATGTAAGTGTACAGCTCGGCTAAACCATTTTTCAAAGAAAGGGGTGCTAATTTAAACTCTTTTGAATGCAGAGAAAATACTTTACTTTTGCACATTACTGCATAGCTTTATGTTTATTCTATAACAGAGTTGAGCTAAGAAACGTCACCCCTTAATACTAATTTCACAAATTAAATCTGCCTCCCCCTGCAATCCAACATGGTATTGCTCAGGTCTACACTTGCACCTAAAAAAAAAAAAAGGTGTAAGTGTAACTCTGAATCAGCCCCAATATCCTAAGTCTGGGTAGAATCTAAAACACATTATGAAACCCAAAGAGATTGTCTAGTCTCCTCATCAGGCCAATAAGAGACGATTGCACTGAACCATTAGGCGTCATACTTTATATTTCAGCCCGAGCAGCTGGGTAATATTTACTAAGCACATATTATTTGGCCACTTGGTGATCAGACTCGGTTATTTGGTCACCATTTGGAAAAAGGCAGGACACAGACTGGGTGTAATAAATATGGTTATTTTTTATCAGGCTTCATACTCGTTATAAGAGTTGAATTAAAATGCACAGATAGAGTTTGGTTCTGTTATCCAAGTACAGGATTGATATACCACCATTAAAGCTATACCCCTGGACACATAGGACCTGATTCAGACTTACGAAGGAGCTTAAAATTCAGAGAGGAAAGTTACTCCTGGGCTAAACCATGTTGACCGTAGGGGAGTCATATTTCATCTGTTGCAAACAGCATTAGAGGAGATGTTTCCTGTCCCAAGTCTAAATAACAGTGTGATAGTAACGCTGGTCAGTATCTGTGTGCAGTAAGCAATTCAAAGCTATATCCCTGCATGCAAAGAATACAATTAACTTAACTCCCCTGCAATCAACATGGTTTAGCCCAGGAGTAACTTTCCTTTTTAGGGCCTGATTCACACTTGAAGCTGTGGCTTCTTAAGTGCGTAATGGTCCAAAATTACCTACTGTGCATGCATAGTAGGTAATTTAAGCTATGTACGTAGCCGACAGGCACGTAGATAGCGTAGGTGCGGCCTTTACAGACCACACGAAGCGTGTTACGTAAAAAGCGGGGCGTTATTAGGCAGAAGTGGGGCGGGGGAGGGGAGAGGCAATGTCCGTACGGACATTGCACGGAGACTTAAGGTACCTAAAAAAGGGGGCGGAATGGAAGGGTGAGTTTGATTCTCATCTGCACGCACCTAACTCACTTTATCTGTGAATCAGGCCCTTAATTTCAAGCTCCTTCTTAAGTCTGAATCCGGTCCCTAATCACTGAACATAGTATTAGCAGCTACAAAACTCCCCCAGCTTTCTCCTTACCTCCATCTCCTGACGTAACCATTGCTCTATCTCAGAATTCTTCTTCTTATCATGAGCTATCAAGTCCGAGCCTCCGATGATGTGAGGAAAGCTTCCAGCTCCTGGATATGATATCTGTAAACATAAGACAATAAGATTCTGTATTACCGACACTTTATTATTCCCCCTGCAATCAACATGGTTTAGCCCAGGAGTAACTTTCCTCTTTTAGGGCCTGATTCACACTTAAGAAGCTGTGGCTTCTTAAGTGCGTATTGGTCCAAAATTACCTACTGTGCATGCATAGTAGGTAATTTAAGATATGTACGTAGCCGACAGGCACATAGATAGCGTAGGTGCGGTCTTTACAGACCACACGCAGCGTGTTACGTAAAAAGCGGGGCGTTATTAGTCAGAAGTGGGAGGGGAGAGGCAATGTCCATACGGACATTGCACGGAGACTTAAGGTAGTCGTATGGCACTCGTGAGTGCCATAAGGTACCTAAAAAAAAGGGGGCGGGATGGTAGAGTGAGTTTGATGCTCATCTGCACGCACCTAACTCACTTTATCTGTGAATCAGGCCCTTAATTTCAAGCTCCTTCTTAAGTCTGAATCCCGTCTCTAATCACTAAACATAGTATTAGCAGCTACAAAACTCCCCCAGCTTTCTCCTTACCTCCATCTCCTGACGTAACCATTGCTCTATCTCAGAATTCTTCTTCTTATCATGAGCTATCAAGTCCGAGCCTCCGATGATGTGAGGAAAGCTTCCAGCTCCTGGATATGATATCTATAAACATAAGACAATAAGATTCTGTATTACCGACACTTTATTATTTATTATGAATTTAATCACTATATCCTCTGTAGCTATCCCCACATACACCCACTGCTCTGTGACGTTCCACAGATAACCCCAATGACAGGAATTACCTTTCTGAATTTCTTAAAATTCGTGCTATTTCCATGGTTGGCGTTGGCACTGTTTCTAGTAGGCCGGCTGACCACCAAGGAACAAAACTCTAACACCAAAAGTTTGCTTGGATGTTCGCCGTCATCTTCGACTTTTGGTTTGATAAGCAACTGAATAATACAAGCAGAGGATGGAATGGTTAGTGGGTAGCATTCAAAGGACAATATAAAAGGCAGATTTTTTTTTATTAAAAGGAGAGGTAAAACAACCAGGGCCATTTTACCCATATGTTATCACTGGGGCATCTCTCAGAGCTCATGCACTGTAGTGCTTGCTGTTGGCTAGTATGAGAGAGAAAAGGTAACTGGAGACCTGGGCCAAGGGCAGGGTCTCACAATAACTTCAAATATCAAATCCTGAAAGACAACATTAGGCAAAACCATACAGAGGTTACTTTACATTCAAATTCAATTTAACGGTTATAATATAATTAAAGTCTGCTTATGTAATAGATTTATGAATGTGTCTTAAAGTTATCCGTTTTAGATTCAATAATATCTAGAATTTGGTTGTTGAGTCTGTATTTTTTCTTTTCTACAAGCTATAGTCAACCTACTTATAGTTTTTTATTTTTACATGAATTACTTTTTTAGTAATAAATTATGAATTGTTGCATTGATAAGTAAGTAATCAAGTAGTGAGTAAATCTTACATGGTTTGTGTAATCTAGACAGCAGGCCCATAAGTGTGAGTCTATACACAGCAGTAGCAGCCATTTTGACACTGTTCAGCCCATGAAAAGAAACCACCTCCATTTTGTGATTACCTTGGTGTCTTCATATTGAGGCTCCTGTTTGATATCCACCTTAGTGTTTATTTTCTGAAAGCTCTGTGGAGGACAAAAATAATATGTAAATTTCAACCACATTAATGGGATTCTTTTAGTAATAACTGCTGAACACAAGTTGAAACAGAACCTGGAATTTTCAATTAGAGGAAATAAAAATCCAACACATTAATTAAAAATAATTAATCCTCTGAAGCAATGACACAAAAATTGCTGGAATGTAAAGCTGGTTGGTCACATGCTTTTCTCTTTCTATTCATACAGAGCATGTGAAAATGGACAGTCATGAAATCATGCAGTATGGGACGAAAATGTGACACAACCAGAGTTACTAATGAATGACCTTGTGATCAAAACAGCCCATGGGATGAAATAGTTCTTAAATATAGCAAAAAAAAAAGTTTAAATTCACTATTCCTCTTTAAATGTTTCTTAAAACTTATTTTTCTTAATATTCTTGTTATATTATAATATATATTATAATAATTTTACAAATGTCTACAGGTCATATTTCAAATACATACATATTTAAAATATTTTTATTTTATTCTAATCTAAGCTAGATAAAAAGTTTAGAAACGCAGTACAGAGACACTTTTGTAAGATGAAGGGCTCTTTTGTCCATTAGAGACCGTCTTCAAAAGCAAATGACCTTTTGCGCCATAAAGCGCATCACAGCAGGAAGATTATGTGTCAAATTTGTGCTATTGGCAGGATGGCAAAATTTTAAAAGATACGATGGGAGAAACGGACTTCAAATTCTTACAACAATGATTGCTAAATAACTGATAATGCTGCACCTGTGCTCATGCACGGGCCAAGAATCGACTATAAAAACAGGCTCAAATACTCATCATGACAAGTGTTTACAATAAGCACAACACAGCGTAAGATTGCGTACACACAGCAGTATTTCCATTCAGTTATTATGCCAATTGCACAACTGTTTGGTAAGATATTGTATTAGTGTGGACGCTCTCACCATTATGTTTTACTGTATAGGAACCTCACGTTTGATTTGTTTTTTTTAAACTTCCTAAAATTCACGATCACCAATGTAACATGTAACGTGCGTGTTCCATACACATGTACAGCTGTAAGTCCACATGAAAGAGGTCATGGGCACTCCCTTCTCTCGGGCAAACTGGATGACTTGCGCATCCATGAGCCTGCCTTAAATTCTATGCACGGATTTGCGTCCATCCGAACGCAGATCCATGCGGAAGTACTTATCGCCGCCCACTCACCTTCATCTGCATGCCTATCCCTGCCCCTTTTTATGGAACACAGGCGCGCACATGCACAGTACCAGAAAATCACCCGGGTGACCTTCAGAGTCCAATGTCATTCCAATTCTAAAGTGTGAACGCACACGGTCTGTTCAATGATTCTGCATAAAGCTCCTCAAACAAGGATGCTTTTGCCAGTGTGCCTATCTAATTCTATGATGTCTAGACTGATTAAGCAGAGGGTTATGGGAGCTGAAAATCCCATATCTAACAGCACATCATGTAATGCCGATTTTATATAGCGGCCCTGGCAATATCCTGGGTCTGTGAACTCGGGATATGGCGGTGTCAACAGATCATCCCAGGAACACAGGGAAGACCCTGTTCACACTGCAGGGTTGACCGGGGAAATTCCAGGACCTGGGTCTGCCCAGGCAGTAGTACGAGTCATCATTTGTTAACTATTATAAACTAATAGTAAACTAATTACACCAATCAAGTGCTTTCTGTGCGACCCAGGGTAAAAAATCTGGGTCGTACTTTTCACACTACAGGCTACCCTGAGTCGGACCCGAGAATAACCCTTCTTTTGACCCGTGTCCAATTCCCGGGTCATTACACTGGGGTCGAGGCACACGGACCCTTTCAGATTGAGCCTCAACCCGGGCTGTTGTGGCTTGCCCTGGCGATAACCTGGGTTTTTGGGGCGATGTGAAAGGGGCATAAGCATGTATGCATGGACACACATGCTCATTGTGACTCTTAGTTGTTAAAGTAGTGGTTCCCAAATTTTCTCAGTTGGAGGCATCCTTAGGGTCTCCATATTTTTTTTCAAGGCCCCCCTAAGACAAAAATACAATAGAATACAATAGGAAATAGAAACATTCCGAGGCACCCCGGTGAAAGCGTCGCGGCACCCCAGGAAGCCACGGCGAACAGTTTGGGAGCCACTGCGTTAAAGGTATTGCATGCAATGAATTTTTCTGAAGAAGTGCTTACTCAGCTTTTCATTCCAGAGGCCCCAGAATCTAAGCAGATATTACTGTGCTGAGTATTGATTTACTTAATGCTTTTCTTGTATTCACTGTTTCCATGATATGAGGTGGTATAACGTTTAAATAACATTAGTGGTATGTTAAATATGAGCATTAAGGAACTTAATGTGTACTGTATAAAATGACTAATTATAAAGCACATATTCTGTCCTTCTTGGCAATTCTAGAGCTCTGATATTATTGACATATCTATGTAATCTACACAGAAGATTGCAAAGCACCAAGCACAGCTATTAGATCAGCACACAGTATGTCAGATCTGAGGCTATTACGCGACTGCCGTGCGTCTATCCTTATAGGATCGTCCATACACCCCTATGTCAGGTAATCAGTATTCCTGAACGACTGGATTATTGTTCAGAGGAGTTTATGGAACTTCAACAAATGACTTCACGCCAAAAACATATAATATACACATACAATAATATCTCCAATAAGCCATGCTTTGAGAAAATGTTATTTGTATACAGAAATATGTACATTTTATTAGCACACATTTAGATTTATCCCTCTAATTCCTTATGAATCTGGTTAATAACAGCAACATCCATGATGTGATGGAAAAAGAATTCTGAGCTTTAATAGATTGCTGCAGTGAATTGTTTAACACTTTCACCCCTGCACTAAATAAGAGGGTCGCAATGACCTGAAAGTCTGGAATCGTAAACCATTGAGGCTTTTAACAACCGTGTAGCACAATGAAACCCATCAATCATAAGGGCGTTTGCCCGTTTAATTACATTTTAATAAACAGCTTTAAATTCAAAAAGGTTATTGGAAACAGTTTAGAGAATGAATGTTTCACAGGGCAACAACCTGGCCCTCAGAGATATCCTTGTGACCATCAGCGCTTTCTGGGTGGATGCCCTGTGTGTTTATTATAGCTTGTAACACTTGTGCTAGATTCCTCCTCAAGGACATATTGCTGTCTCTGTGTTTGACTAAATAAACTGTTTTAACTTATTACCATAGGTGTGGTCCTTTGGTGAGTTACATCACTTACTTGCTATTAATACCTTCAAGCACTAAAATATTTAACATGTATTATATAATAGACAACGGTCTAATTGCTATGTATTAACACTCGCTCCTTATGGAGAAAACCTACACAAACAAGGGACAGCGCCCCCATCTGCTGCCTTTCCTTTTATAACACCATTCATTATTAATTAGATGTTGGGTTGGACTGTGATATATATATATAATTTACACTGGTTGCAGTCCCCGCTGCGATGGGCTGGCTTTAGAAATAGAGACAGCCAAAAGTAACTTTTCGGCTGTCTCTATTTCGAATAGGCAGCCTTTTAGAATTTTTTTGTGTGCCGATCATATACTTATCAAATTCATTTTTGCAGGACCCGATGCATCTGCCGTTGACAGCTCCGAAGAGGTAAGTAATGTAATGTCCTCTCTGGGGACTTTAGTGTTGGGCTCTTAGGAAGGGAGGGTTAGGGACATAAAAGGGGAGGGTTAGGGTTAAGGTCAGGCTGCAGGGATGAAGGTTAGGCTATAGAGAAGGATTAGGCTAGGGAGAACGGAGAAGGGAGGGTCAGGGTCAGGCTGCGGGGAAGGGAGGGTTCAGGTAATGGAAGGGGAGGGTCAGGGTTAGGGGAAGGGTTGAGGTAGTGTTTTCCACTTATCTATCAGAGCACTGTGTTCGGTGCTTCTGGGATTGATTGCTATGCCTCATCGAGGCATAAGCAATCGATATCCCAGCCAGTTCGGAACTTGCTGGGAGCAAATGGCCCTATCGAAATAGTGACGTTCTTAGCGGGGACCCACACCCATATTACACATATATCAGAGGAACACAGGAGCTGATCCAGTGGTGCACACATCGAGCATCCCGTTCATGGAAAGGCTGCGCATGATCCAAAGGCTCATGCAATGGTAGGTCTGGTTGCCTCTTCATGTACGGCACACAGTGTACAGGAACAAAGCAGCCAAGCTCAATGCAGTTACATGATTATACACGCTGCGCATGACTGGGATAGCACACTGTAATGTATACAGAGAACGGTGACTGTGATTTGTGAGAGTTCTTCAGTCGCAATGCAAATGCAATAACACTACATCCTAGATATTTTATTAAGTCAGCAAATAGTATGCAACATCTGGGCCTATCACTCCACTGCCATGCATCTATCCTTATAGGATCGGCCCAACAGAAGCGGCCCATAAATACCTCTGCCAGACAAACCTTATGTATATATGACCCAACATGGGGACTCTCATTGTTAGAGTTAGAACCACCATAAGCAGAAAGGCCTTGACGGTGGCTGGTGGCTTATCATATATTTGCAAATATGTGTAACGGGCATTACTGCGTTTTACAGAACAGATAGAATGGTATAGTGTGTTACTGGTAATGGCAGTGTTGCTGGACATTCTCTATCCTGTGTGTATGTTACAGATAGAATGGTATAGTGTGTTACTGGTAATGGCAGTGTTGCTGGACATTCTCTATCCTGTGTGTATGTTACAGATAGAATGGTATAGTGTGTTACTGGTAATGTCAGTGTTGCTGGACACTCTCTATCCTGTGTGTATGTTACAGATAGAATGGTATAGTCTGTTACTGGTAATGGCAGTGTTGCTGGACACTCTCTATCCTATGCATATGTTACAGATAGAATGGTATATTCTTTTACTGGTAATGGCAGTGTTGCTGGGGAATTTCCTTCCTTTGTTTCTGTTGCTAGCAGATTACCCCTGTGTCTTTCATGCACTTGTTTGCATTTATCTATAAATTTATCTGAACAGCTTTCATCTTGGATTGGTTTAGAGGTGTTTATAGAACTTTTTTTAGTTTATTTTATTAATAACTATAAAAATATTTTATACCCACACAATGGTCCAGCAGTGATTCCATATTTAGAACTGTATAAAAAGCTAATGATCCCAAATAGGTCATTAAATGTCAGCCCCACGGACACAGACATGCCCTGTGACTGGTGAAAATGTCTTGACAAACTGTCCTTATTTCCGACTGCGTTCGGCTCTGGGTCAGGCACATTTGCATGAGCACGCCCTTACCCCCCCTATAGAACACAAGCGGGTACAGCATGAGTCACGGTCTGGTCTGATTTAGACGCAATTGCGTGTACATCACCTCTGAGCATGCGCATTGCAAAAATCACAATACGCGACCATTCACCTTAGGATCAGCCATAGAGAATGTAAACATGAACTGTTTAAAACGCTGCGTAAACGTGTACATACTCATTAATAACCGCTACACCTGTCACATACAACCTATATTAAATATAAATGACTTAAAAATACTAAAACTAACCATACACAGCAGCGATTATTGGCCCCATCGTCCAAGCATTGGATGATCGTGCCAATAATCGCTGTAGTCAGTTGTCTGGAATGATTTTCCAAACGGCCAATAATCGTACCAGGATTTGGTAGGCTCTGGAACGATTATTTGATCACATGGCATGCATATACTATATCAGGCTCAAGCTCCTGATATCAGTGCAGAGCCAATGAGCTGTAAGAGCCTCCTGCACTCTCAGAAGTCCCTCCCTCTTCAGCATGGATTATCAATTCCAGGTGAGTGGAGCAATATTGGGACCTTTCCAAAAATTGTTTCGTTTATCGACAACCTCCTTCTAGGAGCACTAATTGCACTAGTACAGTGTATAGCCAGCATTAGAGTAATGAACGGATCTCTGAGCAGCAGCGTCTGTGTGCAGTACTCTTGGATCATACTCTGATTTGTGTATGTATTGTATTGTTATTGCAATCACTCTTTTGTTTCCTACATGATTCTCAGAGCAAGCCATTTCATCTAAGGTAACACAATGCACGGGCACACCGATTCTACAAACAGCCATGGCGACCAATCAAAGTTCTGCAATACAGGATAAAGATCTGGCAGCTGTCTATGTAAAAACAAGGGCACCAAATAAATAAATTCCAGATAAACAAAATAGAATAGGCGGCCTGTAGGCGGATAGAAAAATAGGGATTGACTCAATGGCAATTTGCTGATGTGGGAGCAGGGGCTCTCCGGCATTCTTGGCTCTCTCAGGGCATAGCTCTGGGAATGTTCAGCGTACCTTTGGAAATGAAGCCTTTTCATCGGGGCAAAACTTTAATCATTCTATTTTTGTGCATATGTGTGAGACTGATGGGATGTGACAGCCACACAAAGGCTGACCGACCGAGTCAGCAGAGAGAGCAAGGATGAAAACATTTTGGCAGCACGGCATCTGATATTGCACAGATTCATTCAGATGACAGAAATGTCATTTTTAAAGCAAAATACATAAAATGGACCCGTCTCTATGAAGTAACAAAATCTACTTGTGTGCATAGCCGTCACCGCTAAAAGGCTCCGTTTGCTAATCATTCTTTCTTAGAAGTCGCTGACAAATGCCTATATACACCAGAGTAGTGCTGTGGAGACATTCAGTGATGACAGGTCTATAATAAAGGGACGTATAAAAAATTATTTGTCCTTGATTAATATGGGACCAAGACCTGTGTTCCTTCAATACAGGGCTAGACAAACCATGCCAAAGCACTAAACGTGAGGAGCCAGCAATGATGAATGGTTAATGTGCGAGTGGTGTACCCATCGTTCTGTACATTAGAAGGATCATGCTTTGCACAGCATGTCAGTATTACTGATCATGGTGAAATGACAGAGGGAATCCCCTTTATCAAACTAGGTGGCCCTTGAAGAGTTATTGTCCAGTGATCCTCAAATACCCCTCCTACTGATGGAATTCAGACAACATGAAGCTACCTTATATTACCGGACATCTGGAAATTTGCAGTAATGGGTATCGGAATGCTTTAAGAGGGAGCTATAAGGAGGAAACCCATTGGACCGGATCTTGACTTTTGAAAAAGATTGGAAAATTGCCACTTTGCGTGACTGTGCATATGCCACGTTCATCGTGCCGCCCGGAATCCACAAGAAACCAGACTTAAGTATCTTACATTTTTTTAAACTTCAAAGCGCTTCCAAGCAAGCACTAGGGGGAGGGGCGCTAATTTACAGTGTACGCCTTACACGCCGCCAAACCCTGATTTCCGATCTGGCCCCTAACTTACAAAGTCCAAGTAAGCGAGGGGCGTGGTCTCCCATGGAAGGCTGCAATAAGCTGGTATCCATTATCAGATCTGAACGGAGCACAAGATGTCTGAATCGGGTCCATTGCTTTATTTTGGATGGTTCTGAATGTGCTCCAAGATCCACAGTACAGAAAAGCACTGCAGCATTAAACTGAAAAGCGCTGAAGGTGTGGGAAAATCTCAACTCCACAAGTATCAAGAGACAATGAAATGTATTTTAAGTTGTGCCAATTTTAAAAGCAATCAAACCATCAACCCTGGCAACACCTTTGTGTCAAACAATGGAAAAATGGCAGCTTGTTATCTGAATAATTATAATAAATGTTATTATTATTGTTATTATTATAATTATTAAGTGCCTGGGCACCTCTTCTACCCTATAACATATAGATCACTTACTGCACTTCTGTCTCCTCTGTCTGGCGATTCTGTCTTAAGGTCTGCTCCAATGTCCTCCTCAGACTGGTAACGCGGTCGTTTCACCTGGTTTAAAGAGCTCTTTGGGGCAATTTCTTTTTCTTCTTCTTCCTCTAAATCAGATTCTTCTACCACATTGTCAGGTTCCTTCCTCTTCTTCCTTGCATCATTTGTAAAGCTAGTAGTGGGCGCATCCACTGGCTCTGTCTCCAGGTCTTTATCCGCCACATCGGGTAAGGACGTATCTACATCCTTCTCACTTGCTTGGAAGAAGTCTTTGATGGGTTTAGAATCGAGAGAGGTCCTTGTCTCCACTCTGGCCTGTTTCTTAGACGATGTCTCACTTTCATCATCTTCATTTCTGTCCCTTTAAAATGAACGAAGGTTTAACTAAAATCTTTCAGACATTATTTTGATTCTGAAAGGGTATAGAATCTGTATGCCTCCTATTTATGAAATATATGAGAGAGAGAGAGAGAGAGAGAGAGACACAGAGAGAGACAAAGACAGAGACAGAGAGAGAGAGATTCCTCCTGTGTTTAAGGATTAAGTATTTACTGGGTCTATACTGCCATTACTTTCATTACGAGTGATGTTACATGTAACTAGAGAACATGAAGAATTATTTGACAGAGCAGATATCAGTACACAAATTCCAAACAAACACAAAACGTAAAAGTGAAATGCACAAATATCTGCTGTCCTGGAAGACATAAAACGCTAAATAAAAGAACTGGGATGCACAATGTGCAACAATATACAAGTATGTATTCTATAATCCTTGATTCATGTGGTTTGGAGTTTCAAAAATGTAATTTTTTTAGTTTGTTGTCTTGGAATGGACGGTGCCCATAGTGATTGTCAATATATGACCGCCCTCTCTGGAATTCCCTGTCTTATTAGAATGACTCAGCAGTGCTCCTAACAATGGGGCTCTTTTCTCTTCAATATAAAGCTGTCTACACAATTATTCAATCTGTATCCAATCAGACCTCTGGTCATCCTGCCGGCTCAGCATTGGATAAATGTGTAGACTCACATGACCGCACATAACATCCAATCCTGGTTTTATGGTCAGGTCAAAGTATTTTTAACAAACACACGAAATGGAGGGTGCTCAAATCAATTTATAATTTATAAACTGCAATGTATCGGGGAATTTACACAAATACAAAAAGACACCCCAGCAGTCTTGCAATTACCCAGAAAAAAAAACATAACATTGCATCTTTAAAATTAAAGTCAGAGTCAAATAAAAAATACCTGATATATGACTCAAAGTTGGGACAGTTTTAGAGTTAGGACCACAAAAAAAAGAGAAGTCTTGTAAGTGGCTGGTGGCTTATCATATATCTGCAGACGTATGTAACTAATTCTCTGACTTTTATTTTAAAGATAGAATGTTATGGTTTGTTGCTGGTTAATTGCAAGACTGCTGGGGTGACTTTGCTGTATCAAAGTATTTTTAAGCCCACCTAAAGAGCAGGAGACCCGACCGCCAATCACCTGACCAATTTACAAGTGTGTACGCTCCAACAACTGCCCCTAAGAATGATCAAGACAGGGGACCGGATTCACACCTAAGAAGCAGAGGCTTCTTAGGTACATAGGTGGCCGATTTTGGCAACTGGGCATGTGTATCAATTTGGGCCTAAGCAATCTACGTTGCCCTTAGGCATGCCAACTTTCAGGGATAATTAGGTGAAGTGTGGGAGGAAGGGATGTAGATTAGGCTGGGGGAGAGGGCTGGGGATTGTCCGTGCATATTTTCTCCTTCTTAAGTGGGAAAATACACACAGTGACTTAAGGTTGCCTATGGCACCCCTAAAAACGGGTGCACAGTGGGGGAATGGGCTGGAGAAGTAGGTACGGATACATGTGTACCCGTAACTACAGATCACACACGCAAGTGTGAATCCGGTCCAGGGTTACAAAAAAATAAAAATCAACAATAACGCCCCCAACATGTTCTGCTTCAAATATTTTCTGGAACTATTTTAATCTTTAAATTCTAAACAAGCTCTTCTGTCCAGACGCTATTATATGATGTCTGCTCACCGTTTCTTTGCCATCGGCTGGAAATAATTCTGTATTTTATTTGCCGGCTCTCTCCTCTGTGAGGTTCTCTCTTTAGAGTAAGTGGACGTCTCTGTCTGTGAGACCTGGCGAGTTCTCTTTTCAGATGGAGGTGTGTGTTCCCCACAGTTACTGGTTTCAGGATCTTGGGTAGTGGGTTTGTTGCTTCTTCGACTGTTCTTGGGGGTCTCATTAACCTCACGAACTCCGCTCACCTCCATACTGAAAGATCAACAGATTAATCCTCTATTACAGCACTAATCGTGTCCATGCTGCTTGGTTCTGCTGGTGGTAAGTATATACATCTTTTAGTTTCAATTTGACAGGTTAATATCTATAAATCACAATGTAAATAAAATACAATGTATAAAAGTAGAATTCAGTAGAATTCTAATAGGAAATGTGAGGGGGGGAAAAGGGATTTTTGTTAGTAAACACTGCGACAATGGGGTACAGGAGGTGAGAGCATAGGGAAGAATATATGTATATATATATATATATATATATATATATATATAGCAGGTAAGAAAGAAGA
>WWET01002030.1:229895-242406 GCA_011038615.1 Limnodynastes dumerilii
AAGAATATATATATATATATATATATATATATATATATATATATAGCAGGTAAGTAAGAAGTCACTCCAGAGACTTTGGTAAAACTATAAAGCCTTCCAGGCAGAGGTTTATTGCAAAGGCTAAATCATCCGACGTGTCAATCACATCATTGGGATTTTTATCAGGGTATATACTAATAAACAGGAGTACATGCAAATAGCAGTGTGAATGAGTCATTGCTAGAGCTGGAGACTTCGGTCTCTCTCTGTAAGCAGCAATGACTCACAGGCTTCACTGACAATCTGTCAGTGTCTGATCCATGGATCCCTGAAGGCAAAAAAACCCCCCGCAAACTGCAGAAAGTCCCATGCGTATCCATACACATTGGACAAATAATAAAGTGCGTCTGTAATTTCTGAGGCGTCACAGGCGTTAATGCGATCACTGCCTTCTATAACACATGGTCGCCATGTCCAATAGGACCACAGAGAAACATCATGCCCCCAACTGTCTTGATTCATGGCCTGCAAATGGGGTGGGGTTACTGCAAAAGGGGTGGGGAGAACTGGGTGGAGTCTGTCAGGACAGGATGGGGCTTATTTAGTTTTTGGGATTCTCAATGTTGAGAGCTATGGAAACATTACTACATTAACAAGGGTAGCTGATAAGTGGAGTAGCCTCTCATAAGAGTAGTAGAGCAATTTAAACATGCTTAAGATAACCATAAAGTTATCTTAAATTAAAATCAAAGAATAAGGATTAAGGGGTCTATTAATACACAAAGCTGTTTCACTGTAAACAAAGCTGCGTCAGACTGGCTTATCATCGCAGTGAGACTGGCAGCTTCCTTCACAGTATTTACAAATACTCCTCCCTCCTGCGAGGTCCCGCGATGATCTGCTGGGCGATGCATGAATTAAGTAATTCATATGCACAGTATCTCTCATTCGGGAATTTGCTTATTTTTTTTTTACTAAGGGGATATTCTTATGTATTCCGACAGTTTCCCCATAGATACTCCCCTTTATCTCCCTCTAATAACAGCTATTAGGGTGAGGAAAGAGGGGTATATGGGGACATCACTGGAATACTTACCTCTGACGCCAGCCTGAGCTGGCGTTAGTCTTACGCCAGGAGTAGATTGTAAAACTCTGCCCCGGCATTTTGTAAATATGTGACACTTCATTTTTATGCGATAGTGAAAGTTTTCGCTTCAAAACTGGCACTATCACATTTAAATGATCTTTATAAATAGACCCTTAAGTCGGGTCTAAGGCAATTCCTGGGATTGATCAAAAAGGGAATAGCCTGACTGGATTGGCCAAGTGGTGAGATTACTTACCAGTTAAGTGTCTGGTCCTGTGGCTCAGTATTTGCGACATAAGCCGTGGTATTGAATGTGGCAGCAGGTAAAACGGTCTCATCTACAGCCATGCTGAGAGACAGTGTCGATGCCTCAATATTGCCCCTGTCTCTATCTAAAGAAAAATGCAAAGAACACAATTAATTTGCTTCCACGGTATTCATGCTTCCTGTTTTCCTCTTTTTGTTTTACTCTGGATACTGTCTTATGTTACTAACATTAAGAATTACATGGGTTTGTCATTTTCAAATTTCTATGATGTGTAATTAATTTTTTCATTGCAATAAGATATAATTTAGCTCAATTAACAGACAACTTTTAACAGCCATGAAAGGGTAAGAATGAGTGGCGTAACTGCGGTGGAGTTACGGGGCCCTAACAGCTGCTTCGTCTGCAAAACAGCGCTCAGCACTCCATGTATGTATGCTAATCCATGGAGTGACAAGCAATGTTTGAAGCTGTCAGCCTCTGACAGCGTCTATCAGGCAGCGGTCCCACCCAGCTCTTGCTCCCATCCTGACTCCGCCCAGTCCCCCTATCCAGACTCAAGCAACCCCTCCTTTCTATTGGAGTCTGTCACCTTCCGCCCCTACTAAGAACATAGGGCTAGATTCAGACTTAAATAAGTGCTCAAACTGAAATGGGCTAAACCATGCTGATTGCAGGGGAAGTCAAGTTAATTGTAGTCTTTGCATGCAGGGATATATCTTTGAATTGCTTACTGCACACAGATACTGACCAGCTTTACTATCACACTGTTATTTAGACTTGGGCTGGGAAACATCACCTCTCAACTCTAATACTGTTTGCAACAGATGAAATATGACTCCCCCTGCAATCAACATGGTTTAGCCCAGGAGTACGGTAACTAATTTCAAGCACTTACTTAAGTCAGGACCCAGCCCATAATCAATAGAATACGACAAGATGAAAGTGCTGTTGCGAATAAGGGAATATACACCCACAACTGTTCTCACACGTCAGAAGATCTACCAATCTCCTAAAATTGTAAATAAAACGGTAAAAATAAAGTGATGTATGGATCAGCGCTATTTGTCCTCCTGAGTTGTTGGTACTAGATAAATCACTATTAATCACAATCCAATATGACTGATATAAAAAGCAAAAGAAGTGAATCCAATATAAGTCCAACAAACCAGGTATTTAAACTGCAGTGCTAAGATTCTTGTTGTTCCCAATTGCCGGGGGTACATGTAACACAAGGGATAAAATACAATGAATAAAACGGAACATTTATTATCACATATTAAAATAACTTAAGAGTCTTAAGTAGATAAAAGGCCATCATCTGTACCCGGGAAGAGAGTCCCTGGAAACAGGGGGAGAACAAAGAGCGCTGTAATAAGGTCCCGGGAATATGCTGAAGTGCTGTCGTCTCAGTGGATAAGTCAGCGGTTGCTGGTTTATTGGACTCTATTGGACTTATACTGGATTCACTTCAGTGGCCTTTTGCTTTTTGCATCGTTCAGATTGGATTGTGATCAATAGACTTTGCAGTGAACATTAACCAACACATAGATGCAGCACTGTAATAAACATGGTCCAGATTCACAGTTACGTAGTTATTGTCTTACGTACGCTGTTTTAAGAATTACTACGTATGTGTAGTAGCTCAATTCTTAAAACAACGTACGTAAGACGAAAACTACGTAACCGTGAATCTGGACCCATGTTTCGAAACAATTTTCTATTAGCATGGTCACATATGGGTTACCCTAGTCAAAAAAAAGAGTTGTCAGGGTCACAAAATGGCAAACAGGGATCAATGACAAATGCATTTTTGTTCATTGCTTCCTCAATAAGTATAGATTAAGGGGAATTGCACAAGATCTCTATTACACAACCAAACTGACCTTTACATTATATACTGCATGATTCTGTAACACGTTTATTCAGCAAGAAGGCGACAATATAGTTGTATATAATTATTATAATAAGCAAAATCCCTGTGACACGATAGAACAGGATAGTTGTTGTGCACAATGTTCTCTAAGCTGGTTTTTTTTAGGCTATTATTAATGATTTATATTTATGCTCAATGTTATGGATTCCCATGACAACCAGTCACATAACACATTATGGAGAGAGCAGAGACTTTATCACGCCCCCTCCCCCTCCTTTTCCTCTGTAATTATATGGCATAATGGGAGCTGTATAAGCCCATGCGGTTGCAGTCCCCGGTTAGAACGTTTGATTTCCGAAATAGGGACATCCAAAAGTTCCTTTTCAGATGTCCCTATTTCGAATATCCCCCAGATTAGAATTTTTTTTCAGAATGGGTGAGTATGCCAATCAGCATACTCACCCATTCCGTTTCAGAAACGCCACCACTACCACGGGAACCACGGAAAAAGTGACTAACCTCTCCAGGGTTAGGTTCAGGCTGCGGGAGATGGAGTATTAGGGTCAGGCTGCGGGGAAGGGAGAATTAGGGTCAGGCTGCGGGGAAGGGAGGGTTAAGGTCAGGCTGCGGGGAAGGGAAGGTTAGGGATAGGGTAATGGCAGGGGAGGGTTAGGATTAGAATTAGGGGAAGGATTGGGGTAGTTTTATGCCTTACCTTTCGGAGCACCGAAAGTTCGGTGCTCCGTGGATCGATTGCTATGTCTCATTGAGGCACATGCAATCGAAATCCCAGCCAGTATGAAACTGGAAAGAAAGGGCCTATTTCGATAGGGCCGTTTCCTCCCAGTCAGAGACCCACAACCAGCCCATGTCACCCATCATCATTTTTTTTTTTTTATGTGAAATTTAAAAAAAGAAGATTTAAAAAAAACTGTAGATCAAAAAGTTGTTTAACTTATAATTTAAAGAATAAAAATCTTCCGTTAGAGATTGCTGCTGTGAAATACATGACACAAACTAACAAATTTAGCGATCACCAAAAGTCTGCAGAATGTATTGTACACCCCAGATCTCGGCCTATTCCATGCACATAATATATAAGTTGTTGCCTCACCGGTCTCATTTCTATTTGTCAAGCGATGTAATGGATTGCAATATATTTCTGTTGACGTGTAGATAACGGCTAAACCAATTTCAGCTTCGGGAATCGTTCTCCGCCCTTTACTGTAAAATAAGATTTATGTTTATTGAATCATGTAACACAATATAAAATAACTGTTATAGACCCGTAGACAAACCCAATGTACTTTCACAACTCGTTATAACAAAACTAAACAGCACAATGGTGACTAGTTATACATTTTTTAATAGGAAAAGTGGAAAATCTTAGAAAAAGATTACACTGCAGCTAGGAGACAGCCGCCCTCCCCCTTATCCTAAGCACTAGAACACATCACATACAATACAGTACACAGTACCAGTCTGTAAAACTGCCTTCCTGGGCTCATACTAGGTCACCAGCCATTACACCACTGCATGGTTAGAATAATGCAATTTAAAAGCTTGCATGCATCTGTAACACTACCAGACCAATTCGCAGGCGCTAACAAAATAGGAGGCCTTAAATATGTGAGGGGGTAAAAGCTCACAAGATCCCTCATTATTTATTTCAATACTTATTTCAACAAATGAACCAGCTTACCCTTCACAGTCTGCTCTATGCATACCCTTTACAACAGCTGAATCTTCAAAGAGCTAAACCTAGAGAAAACAACAGGCACTACGGTCGCTACTGGATCAATTAGTAAAGACGGGCACACTCATCAAATTCCCGTCCAATAGAACCTCAGACTGTCCGGCTAGTCAGACGTTGGATAAGTGTGTACAATCACATGACCGCTTGTTACATTCTAGTTGTCTGTTCGGGTCAAATCATTTTTAAACTTGCTTAAAAACCAGGAAACCTGATGGCCAATCACAGGACCAATTTACAAGTGTGTACACTCCCACCACTGCCTTGTCCAATTTACTCTCCCGATCACGCAGCCCTGTCTTTGAGACGGATATGGGGGAAGATTGGAAGCATGTGTAAGGTGAGGCAATCATTTAAGCAGATCGTTTCAGCAGATGCTGCACAAGTGTGTATCATGGGTTGGGTGTTGTATCTGTGACCGTAGGATTTGGATTTAAGGAGGATTGGACAAGCGTATCCCCATCAACTTAGCAATAGTAATGGAGACTGTTGGACCATGAAGCTTAATGTATTCAGCTTAGACAAAACGGACTAGACATTAATGGAACGTTTATGAGATTTTCACCTATTAATAATGCATGAAAAGACCTATAAAATCATGAGAAGATTGATGGTGATAATGCCAATCTCACAACTGCGTTTTATAATACTAACAATGAATCTGATAAAAGAGGAGCACTACATAAGGAGCACCGTCCAATAAATAGCAACTGGCTCCTACAACTACTTACAAATAACGAAGTCTAGAGTAGGAGGTAAAGTAGCGCTGTAATTACAAATACAGCTCACAGTGTATGTAACAAGACAGCAAGTGGCACAAGTCAATAATGTTTAACCTTCTTAGAACCTCCAAAGTAGATGTGATCCAGGTTGGGGTAGACTGTGATTCTGAGAGCTGTGACTCTGTCATGCCCACGTCGATGACACAAGTGTTAGGATTCTCCAATAGCGATGGGTTATCTAGTGCTCCGGTTAATAATTTTGATTTGCCACATCCAAGATGAATTGCTGGACTCAGCTTCTTGTACTATAAAACAGAACACAAACTTTTACTCAAAGTTACAGGAAACTCATCCAACTTTTCTATGGTCTATGATGGTTTCAAGAAAAATGACTTTTCTTCAGATTGATTTATTTCTAAACATAAGAGATAACTTTAACCACACAAATGTTGGCTCTGTCAAGCGTTATCAAATTTCTGTACAAAACAAGCTATAAATGTACTCATTTAGTATATGGTCGTTTATATCACTGGGCCGGATCCAGAATTAAGTACGTACAATAAAACTACACATACTAGTAATACATCTGAGCCGTCCCACATTGCACACAACTAGGCTAATCAGGAAAAACTCCACATCAATAGCTTTCCACAATCATTGAAATGAATGGGCCCTTTAAAAGACACAAGAGAATCTCTTTCAACAAATGTGATTTCCCCTTTAGCTAAAATGAAGAAAATGGCTAATGGTGACATTTGAAATTCAGAGAAATCCAGTATCATAACCTGACCTTAAATCGACTTACAAATAGATGAAAGATCAACCTTTAGGAGACCCCACAACCCTGTGGAATTTTAAATAACACAATATGTAGTAAATTCTTCTCATACCAGCATGAAGCATGTGTTAAAAATCACACACAGGAAATCCTCTCCTTTCTGTGGTAAGATTACTTAATAAACTTTTATTAACTAACAGGGAATATTAGGTTATAAAACGATTGTTTAAAGTAATCAGACCATCAGCTTTTAATTGAGGAAATGAGGCAGGTTTAGGAGGAAAGACAGGAATATGAGAAAAAGTCTCATTATGGGAGTGATGTATTGTGGGAATTTATCTGATGGGCAACTAATTGTCAGGAAGGAAGTGTATTTCCTGAAGTGGCTACAGCGGCCAAAGTCACAGAGGCGAGGGGCAGTCACGTCAGGATTGCCCTATAATTTAGGATGAAATAAAATGATTGGTTACTTATTTCGACCTATATAAAAGATTGAAATGGGCGTGGGTCCCCACTAAGAACGGTCCTATTTCAATAGGGCCGTTCTCTCCCAGCCAGTTTTGAACTGACTAGGATATCGATTGCTTATGCCTCGATGAGGCATAGCAATTGATCCACAAAGCACGGTGCTCCGAAAGGTAAGGCTAAAGAATTACCCCAACCCTTCCCCTAATTCTAACCCTCCCCTTCCACTACCCTAACACTCCCTTCCCCGCAGCCTGACCCTAACCCTCCCTTCTCTACAGCCTAACCCTAAGACCCCCCCTCCACACCAGCCTGACCCTAAACCTCCCCTTCTATGGCCCAAACCCTCCCTTCCTAAGAGCCTAATCCCCCTCCCCTTCCAAACACTTACTCACCTCTCTGGAGCTGTCAGCGGCGGATCCCGTGGTCTCTGCGAAAATGAATAGGTGAGTATTCCGATTGGTACACTCGCCCATTCATAAAAAACAATTCTAAAACAGGCCCCTATTTGAAATAGACAGCCGAAAAGTAACTTTCAGCTGTTTATTTCTGAAAGGAGCATTCGTTGCGGGAACTGCAACCGGATTGAAATTTATTCATGATATTTATGTAATCTGTGCAACACATTTATTTTGTTTACCCATGCAATAAGAGGGAAAAGGCACTCAGCCAAGGTGGTGTAAGGAATAACCTGCAGAAACCCGCATTATAACAATAGACGGCTGTGCGGCACTGCACATGGCTTAATACATTCCCCCTTATAGGACCGAAACCAGACCAGCGCACATTTTCCGTACGTGCGGGGGTCTGTACGTCCGCAAGTGAGAAGGGAGTGCATAACACGTCACTCCCCTCTCTTGTGTGGGCTTTATGGTAGCTTACGCTGCTATAAGCCTGCATTATCTCTATCGTGCAGATCAGCGGTCCGTACGACCCCCTCCCACACTGTACACTTTTCATGCTTAAGCAGGCGGAGGGGAAGCAAAGCCCATTTGTACTGAAATGGCCTCGGAGGGAACAAAATTCCATCCGAATGTTTATACGCTAGGGTTACTATAGTAACCCTAGCGTAACATCTGGAGGGCGCATGCGCCCTCTAGTGAAGTCTGGCCACTTACACACAATGCATGCGTAAGTGACCTGGCATTAATTGGTCAGGATTCGGTCCATAGTGAGGAAAGACTGAGTAACGTGCAGGAGGCGGCAGTCTCACACACCTGCTTTGCTGTCAGGAACAGGAATGTTTTGTCTTTGAAGACGGATTTTCTTCTTGGATTTTCTGAGAGGTCTATAGACTCAGCCTGCAGGGAAGGCTCATCGATCGCTGGCATGAAGCTGGGGGGGAAGATATAATGGTAATGTGACAAATTTATAGTACTACAAATATGCATATATACATACACACATACACAACACTATGGTGCTCAGATAATGTGACCAATAACTGAGAATTTAAATAATGCAGCGTTCAATACAGTTCAATGCTCACTTTATTTGCAAAACTAATGAATAAAACTAATAATATGTCAAACCGTATACAATATATTCACAATACAGTCAGTGTATAATAGTGGTTGCACAGAGTAGTATTAGGCAGACAATAGAGGTAATAGTGAAGAAACTGGGCCTGGGTTTGGTATGAAAAGTCGATTAGTCAGAATGTTGACAGTTGAGTATTATGTTAGTATGAATAATGCTCCACTGGCATAACAGCCGGTAAGGAGCCTGATGCAGAGGTGCACCCTCATTGCTGTAAATGCAAACGCAAAACATGGGAGGGGAAAGTGCAATCTGAATGTGCACGCAATCGCAGCTCTAGATGGCTATGGAATTATGGCAAGTACAGACACAGAACAACCAAGCTTCTATGTGACCACATGTGTGGTGTAAGAGTAGAGTAGTACTGGGGGCTATGATTAATGTGAGCCCTTTAGTCACAATATGTTAATGCGCTATAACTCCATCCAAAACTGTATTTCGTAAAAAAAAAAAAAAAGATTTTATATCTACAAAATGCTCCACCAGCAATCTCATAACCTTTGTATTGCATAGTATGAATGCACACTAACACAATGGTCAAATATAGGCAGTAGAGTGTCAACCCCTTGGACCCCTCTGTGTCATACAGAGATATACTATGCCACCGGGCATACATTGACCTCTGGATCGGCCCCATAAGTATAGGACAGAGAGTGGTGAGGCAAGGAGCAGGTGACGAGATTGGAAGTGGAAGCAACAGCTGCTAATCAGATGGGAAGCGAGGTCTGATCTAAGAAGCTGCGAGGGAAAGAATCCTGCACATAATCCGCAAGACATTGTAACGCAGGAGTCCAGCTGTATATTCTACTACCTGATATTTTACTATTCAAAGCAATGTCACATGAGATAAATGCGTAGGTGACATATTACAATCTAAGTAAAGCATTCTATTACAATACCTTGCAAGTGTGGGTAATGGCCTCTTCTGCTGGATGGCAATCTTCATCTCATTAAAGTATTCTGGGTTTACAATTGCTCGGCAACAAATTAACGCGCATATCGTCTAAATAGAAAAAGAATGACTGGTGGGTTAGAAAACAGAAATACTTACATGGTCAGGTATTCCCAATGCCTATGTTACTCATGCTCACTGCGGTGTGTAGTTTCACATCACCAGGCGTTCCACAGGCTACCAATGCCTGACTAATACTAGTAGCTATAATATGAAGATAATGGACCTGGGCTAAACCATGTTGATTTCAGGGGGAGTCAAATCTGTTGCAAACAGTTGAGAGGTGGCGTTTCCCAACCCAAGTCTAAATAACAGTGTGATCGTAAACCTGGTCAGTATCTGTGTGCAGTAAGCAAAATATATCCCTACATGCAAAGAATACAAATAACTTGGCTCCCCCTGCAATCAACATGGGTTTTCCCAGTTTTAACTTTCTACTTTTAATTTCAAGCTCTGAATCAGATCCAATGTGACCAAATAGTCAAACCTCCCCCAATCTGAGAAAGCAGAGGATAAGGATCAAAAACAGTTAGGAAAGCTTTAAGAAGGTGCGGATAGGCATGTATATAAGTATGTATCCGCACCTATCTTAAAGCTTCCTCCCACGTAACCTCCCCCTTTTTTAAAGCCCTAGGGCATCCCTAACTTCCCGTTCGTATCCTCCTTCTTAAGGCCGCACATTATCTGATCTGAGGGAAGATGAAAGGCTGCATTAGACCACTCACTGACTGCTGTAACATAAGTCCACAAAATGGCCGCCGCCACCACTTAGACTTACATTTCCCACTTTAAAATATGTTGTGCTTGAAAGGAATTACAAAATAAAACCATCTATAAACCGATATCCAAGATCCCACATCCCTCAGCTATGGCTGTATGCATCACTGCTCTGGCTCCCAACAACATCTGAATATTGAATAGTAGATGAGGAAATGCTGGGTGTACGTGTTATATCTTCTACTGTCAGCTGGGAGCAAAACTGTCAACGAGGGAAATATCTAATTAAAACACGGAGGCCTGTGTCTGGCCAGTAACCCAGAGCTGCTCATTACTTGTAGCCATTTGTACATTTATGAAGAAACGGCATATTAAAATAACCCTCTAACCACCAGAGATAGTTCCTCATTCTCTCTCAGCAGCTGATGTTATGTTTTATTACATTAATTCTAGGCCTCAGTTGCAGACATTTTTTTTTTTTGTTACTTTTCTTTCTGTTCCAGAATATTGCAGCATGTTTATAAATACACCGTAAACTCACAACACGTGTTTCCATCAAACTTTAAATGCCAATTGGTAAATACCTGATAAGATAAATCAGGAACCTCAAAGTTAAGCAACACTTGTTACATAGAAGTTTTTGAAGCCTGTTTATTGTTCTCCAGTAGTTCACAGGGGAAGGAGGAGGATGGGCTCTGACTGCAGCACAGAACCGACACTGCGGCTGGACGAATATTGCAGTTGCTGTGCAGTGTGTGGGTGTGTGTGTGTAGTGTGTGTGAATCACACACAGGGCCATACAGATATGCAGTCTGTAACACACACCTGGGGTCAGATTTACTAAGCTGCAGATTTGGAAAAGTGGAGATATTGCTCATAGTAACCAATCAGATTTTAGCTGACATTCTCTAGTATGTAAAAAGAAAGTGAGAGCTAGAATCGGATTGGTTGCTATAGGTATCACTTCCACTTTTCCAAACCCGTAGCTTATTACATTTCACCCCTGGTCAGGACAAGTGGTAGCTATGCCATCTCCAGATACCTCTCATGTAATACCAGGGGGGGGTTATT
Organism: Limnodynastes dumerilii; assembly: GCA_011038615.1. Lineage (NCBI taxonomy): Eukaryota > Metazoa > Chordata > Amphibia > Anura > Limnodynastidae > Limnodynastes > Limnodynastes dumerilii. The sequence continues at coordinate 241,100 of WWET01002030.1, forward strand.
AGGGGTCTGGAGATGCTACACTATAAAGCATTTAAGGGATCTTGGAATGGTATATACTATATGTGGGGGATATTGGGGCCTGGGAATGTCACACTGCCTACTAGACCCCTCATATACCCCATTTATATTACACAATGTACCAAGATCAAGATTACTTTGTGGGTTTTAGTCAGACAATGATTATAGCAAAGCAAGGATACATTATCTACCAGGTCACCTACCTTAATTGTCACTTTAACAGAGGTCATGGCCAGATGAGTACATTTCTCCGTCCAGTTATTCACAACATGGCCGCCCAGTACAAGCACAGCCTGGTTTAAAGAATTCTTCTCTGAAGCATTTAAACAAGATGAACAAGCAACCAAAGGCTCGTACATTACCCTGGTGTGAAGGAAATAACATAATTATATGCCTTGTATAGGTACAGCATGGTCTCTAAACTACATAATCATCTCTATAGTATAGCTCTACGGCTCCAGTGACAAAAATATGACATTCCAGCTGGTGAGGGTCTCTCCCAGGATGCACTGCAGCCCTGTATGTACATTTGGTGTATGCATCATAGGGCGTGATGCTACAGTGGCACTGAGGGCGGCTTGCGACACATTATTTTTTTACACAGAAGAACCTGAGAATATGAGGGATGTAGATTAGCCGTGAAGGCTTAAGAAGGAAATTACGCAGGGTAAGATAAGGTAGCCCTATGGCACTCTTAAGTGCCATAAGGTACCTAAACACGGGGGTGGGCGGCTTTAGGGGCAGGACGAGTGAGTATGGAGTGGTTCTGTCCGCACCAATCACATGGGGGCTAATATGATCACCTGGTGTATATCTTGTGTGTGGCCAGTGGTTAATCACCTGCTGATAGACTGGTAAAGTAGCTGTTAATGACGATTCTCTTACCGGAACTTGCTATTGTAGACACCAAAGGTGATCTTATCCCCTGATGTCAGATTCCTAGGCGTCACGTTCTGCATCCTATCTCCGTTTACAAATGTGCCGTATTTGGAGGAGTCTTTAATAGTTAGAATGGGTGTCATGTCTGGTTTGGCCTGCAGAAAAAAAACAAAAAACATAAAACCTATGACACGCTTAGAGCCAGCGGCATAACCACCATGACATAAGTGGTGCGCGACTTCTATGGGGCCCAGAGCAGAGGGGGGCCCACCTTCTACGGTGCCCAGAGGAGCTGAGGGCCCATCCTGCAACTATAGAACTCTATACTGCCAGAGGCCGGCAGTATATGGAAGCACTCAGCACTCATAGACTGCCAGCCTCTATGGTCATCTATGCTATACAGAGAAAAA
>WWET01002030.1:246179-275758 GCA_011038615.1 Limnodynastes dumerilii
CCATAAACCATTAACAGACTATACTTTTCTATCTGTAAAATAAAACACAGAAATTTCTGCAAATATATGATAAGCCACCAGTCACCGTCAAGGCCTTTCTGTATATTGTGGTCCTAACTCTAACAATGAGAGTCCCAATGTTGGGTCACATATATATGTTTATAAATTGAGTGCAAAACTTACCTCAGGAGACACCCCTTAAAGTCTCCAAAATGGCTGCTGTGGAACAACTCCCCCTCTCAGCTGCTGCTCCCAGACATGCCCACAAACAGTACAAACACAGAATGGAAGTTGCTCAATCAATTATAGTCTGTTACTGGGTAATGGCATTGTTGCTGGGGCATTTTGTTTCCTTTGTTGCTGTAAGAGCAAATTATCCCTGCCTTCATGCACCTGTCTGTATTAACCTATAAGTTGATTTGAGCAACCACCATTTTGCATAGTCACATATCAATGGGCGAGAGATTAGTGGCCACGGATGGAACTTCCTTGTTGATAATCTGCCAGTGGTTTCTCCACTGGGTGCTGTCTGTCTGATGACGCAGGTAGAGAAACCACCTACAGTTTTTTCCCAGAGGAGGTCCACCCGCGGCCACTAATCCCTAATCACTGAAACTACAGGGATAGCCAGTATTGCGCTTCTGTCCCAGTCTAAGCGGGTGAGCAGTGGAAAAGGAGGCCACAGGTGACCTCACCAGTGGTTCCTCCTGCACTGCAACACAGTCGCCAAGGGCCAGATTTACTAAACTGCGGGTTTGGAAAAGTGGAGATGTTGCCTATAGCAACCAATCAGATTCTAGCTCTCATTTTCTTTTTACATACTAGAGAATGTCAGCTAAAATCTGATTGGTTGCTAAGGGCAACATTTTTACTTTTCCAAACCCACAGCTTAGTAAATCTGGCCCCAGGTCCTATATGGTGACCTGGCGACCGGTATTTGTCAAGCCCTGTTCTAAAGCATCGTTAGACGGTAGATGTCGGAACTAACTGTTATTTATGGTGTGATCAGTATGATAATCATTAGAAGCGTGAAGGAGGGGAAGCATATTAATCAAAGTTTTCTCAACAAAGGTAATGTGATTTTAAACTTTCTTTCACTGTATGTGGCTTTGGTCCTTATTTCCACAACACAGAAACATTTGTCTCCTGTAACCCTTAAAGAGCATTGCTATGATCTGATTGCTGGTAATGTTTTATGACTATATAGTATAAGTGCTGTATTTACACTATTTGCACTGACCAAATTCCCATGTACCATTTTATACCAGTTTCCACATCCACTGCACCTTGTGTCAAGATAAGATGCAATGATTATTTTGTTATAAAGGAGCAGATTCTATGCTGTGCAATGTGCCTCTGGAACAGCACATAACATCTCACACACCATGGAGGTGCAAGAGAATGTCTAAGATGTTCAGCTATTGTAATAGATGGGAACACTTCCTTATATGTCATTGTAGCTAAGATTGTACACTACACTTATAATGTTTAGTATTTACAAGAGCCAAACCTCTTCACTAACTGGGACCTGCACATTGTCTCCTGGATCCTATTAGGATAGCTATTCTTGCACAATATAGAAAACTTTGATTTGACTAACATACACAAAAAAACGGTACAGAAACACTGTCAGAGGACCTGCTGCATCATAAATGAGAGAAAAAAAGATAATATAATAGGCAAATCATTAATTTTAAAAAAAGCCTAGCACAGGGGCAGTTTCAGAGTTTTAATAATTAATGCTAACATTACCATACATGCAGGATTTTTTTTTGTTTTTGTTTTTTTTTAAACCTTGTTATGATCTATGACTTCTGTTTACTGATTATTTGTAAACATGACACAATAAGAAGATATATTACAGACAGATTAAGTTGCAGAAAGAAAAGTTAAGCAGATAAAAAGAAGACAGAGCTGTCCCTTCAGCAATCTATGGAAACCAGCTACTTAATGTTACTTCCACACCCCATCCCTGCCCGTGTATGTGTGATGACATAGTACATTCTAGCTGTTACCTCCTGCGCTCTCTTTCACCAGGGTCCACATTGCAGCTGTGCCTGGTGCAAGTTGTGTACACACTGGCGCGCGGCCGCGACGTCATAGCAATGCTCTCTGCCTACCGCCCTCCACGCGAGACACGACGCCACCTTGTGTTTACAACTATGAACTACAAGATACCATGAAATGAAATATTTCTTCTGAAAAATTAGACACAATATAATAATATAATTAGAGAAGTATAAAATTCCATTTGACGTGTATATTTTATTAGCAATGCATATCTTATCTATAAATGAAAATGAAACTGTATCAAGAGTGTAGCATGAAATATGATGGGCTTTGTAGTGCAACAATAGCTGGAGAGAACCTATATACTTTTCAGAGTAACATTTACTATTTATTTGTCTGTTAGCTATCAGCACAAGGAGAGCTGGTATCACGTGACTTTGCTCTTGAACTTGCTGAGTGTTCGTGTGAATAAAGTTGCATGCTTTTGAAGTGACCGCTGTGTGGTGTAGTTACGAGCAATATGGCTGCTTTAGTATCAGCTGCTGGACGCCAGTCCGTGTTCAAGACAAGGGCAGCTGTGAGCAGGGTAAGGTGAAGGGTCCCTGTGGGCATAGTGGTTGGTGGTTGTGCTCGGTCAGTGAGAAACAACCATCGTGTGTAAACACTTACTTGCTTCCACAGCTGAAGTTTTGTTCTCACACGTGACTCGTCTCAGCCAATCGCTGCGTAGTGACTGGAATATGATGTATAAGCGGCCATGGTTGATGAGGGCAGAGATTTATTAAAATATTAAAGATCGGAGCTTTCCGTTCTATCTAACTTCAAGGCACTCTTATGGTCGGATCCAGAGCTATACTATCTTGAACCTCTTTTTAAGTGTGGCAATTCCATGTTGAAATGCATGGGGAGGCAAATTTACATTGTGAAAGCAGACTTAGATTGGAGAGACAAGTTTCTTAGCTGAACTCTAATTTACAGATTAAACTTAAAACTATGCAGAATGTTAGTTCTAGGTGCAAAAGCAAGGTATTTTCCCTGCATGAAAAAGAGTTCAGTTTAGCTTCTGCAAATGGTTTAGCTGAGGGGCACGCTATCATCTGTTTTGCCCTGACCCAAACTCTGGATTATCCCCTTTGGGCCAGATTTACTAAACCGCAAAAAAGAAAAAGTGGAGATATTGCCCATAGCAACCAATCAGATTCTAGCTCTCACTTTTCTATTATATACTTGAAAATGTCAGCTAGAATCTAGTTGGTTTCTATGGGCAACATCTCCACTCTTCCATTCCTGGTACTGAGACAGGCAAAGTATACAGCATTTTCATTATAGCTTGCTCCTCTCGTTTCAGTATGTAAACGCTCCGCTGTCATACAATAAAAAAAAAAAATATTCTGCAACCGGACATTTAAATACCTCTTGAAAGCTTTATTACACGTGTCTGTGTCTGAAAGCCCCCTCTCCTCTGTCTCTGCACTGGATCTACTCCATTCCTCCTGTTCCCCCACCTGATTCCAATATATCCACTTATATTTTGGGGGGGGGTTTATCCTCTTCCATCTGGCTTTTTATGGCACACTGGTTTCTGGTAACACAACTTTAGCCTTTGAGCTGGTCCTGGATTTCTAGCATCACTGTGAGTGCTATGAAGCACCCTATGGTGCACACTTTGGGAACCTCTGATATAGACAAACATCTTTAACATTCTAATTACAAGTGACTTTTCTAATGGTGGCAAGTTTAAGCATTAACTGTAAAACAATAAAAACTTGGGGAGTTAATGCTGCATGGTCCAGTGGTGGATAATATTGTTGCCATACTAGTACATCACTGGACCCCTACTAAGTTCTATATACTTAGTCATTTTACATTTCCTCACCTTTAATATGCATCTAATTTTTATTGCCTCAGGTAGTTTCAAATACATTAACAATTCAAGTGTACATTATTTCAAGCAGCATTATTGATTGATACATTTTATGACTACAGTTTGTAGACTTTAATATTGGAATATTGTTTTTTATCTTTGTGGAAAAATGTTACTTTTAATATATTTGTGATTTCACTTTAAGTCAAAAATCAACATTGGAATATTGGAGCAAAGGTTACTTTTTAAGTTCTGGCATGCTGGTTTCGACACTGTTTATATTACAAAAGGCACAGAAAGCTACTAATGTTTTTGTTTCTAAAATACTTGCCTTGAGTTGTTAGACTGGGCCACTAGATGGCAGAATTGTATTATTGCTGCAATAGTATAATAAAGTTCTATTGTGACTGAATTTGTTTTATTATTTGCAAATGAAAGCATTTATATAATTTGTATATTATATATGGAGGTGCATAAACTGACATTTGTTAATATAGGTAGAAGAAAGTGTTAGAATCAACAGATAGCCAAATGAAAATGTGATTTTACACCTCTAAAAGCAGCATTTATGTTAGTAACCATTTTATGGTTAGTATATATATAAGTCAGTATATATCTGATAAAAGAAAAGTCAGAATGATTGTTCCTAGTCAAAAGTGCAATCAGCCACCTGTGCCTTTGCCTGGGTGTAATTCAATCAAACTATCAAAGCTGCAGTCTGGATTCCCACAAGGTGGAGGTACAAAATCATCATCCACCTCCTGTTAATCATTGTATGTGTCTTGGTAAATGAACATTGTATGAATTGACTTTGAGCTGTTTGGACGCATTATGCTGACACAAGGCTTAAGCCCTGTATACACTACAGTTTTGTCTTATGATTGTTTTATTCCCCTGATAAACACGTGTTTGGGACAATATTGTGTGTCTAAGCAAAACCGTTTGATCACATGTTTTAAACTGTTTAAGACAATAAATGCTTAACCTGTAATCGTGTGTAGTGTGTACACAGGCTGACAAACCAGCAATAGTTTATGGGAGGGATGAGTGGTTGTCTACACATGATTGTCCATAACAGGTGTCTGTTAAACATAGGATAACTTTATACTTGTCCCTGGAGGGGCTGACTATTATTCCACACCATCTATTAGCCATTGTAGAATGTAATTAGTGTCTATTGTCTCCTTTTTTCATCTCTTTGCTGGTGACTGCTTCATGTTCATTCCTAGTAGACCAGTCCTTGTAGTGACCTTTGTCATGCAGTATGTAGCTGAAGAAATTGCCCATTAAAGTACACACACCCTGCTCCTTGAATATTATAGATGTAGTAGTCCATTGATGATACACAAGCTTCAACAGAGAGAGTGCACTGGGAGACTTCTGATTGGCTGTGAGTGCAGTGTTGTAACCAGGCTGCTTTGTAGTCTTGTCGTTGGGCTGGGATATTCGGAGATGCTGGATATCAGTACAAATGAGTAATCGAAGTGCGATCATAGGAGAAAAATGCTATTGTTTTGTTCCACTTTAGTAATATTTTAAGTGTCATCCAGAAAAACATACCGTACATCTGTTCTACCTCTATAATAAGATGCTGCGGCAGACTGTTCTGAAAACTGCAATTCAAAAGGGGTTACCCCTCTTATTCCATTATCATACAATATTTCACTGAGGTTGCCTCTATGGTTGAGATTGCATTAACCTGCGTACACACCTGTGCAGTTATGCGGCCAATCGTACGTTTCCAGACCATTTGGAACAATATTGCTAGAGTGTGTACGCTCCTACCATCTTGATTTGTAGCGAATAGTAAGGTCCAATTGAATGATTTGCTTTTATGAACACCCTCAAATGAACAAACACTGTCTGTTTGTCTTTTCTGTCAGTCTACTGTGCAGCATAGACAGATTTCTGTACAGAGTCACTGTTGTTTCAGCAGATGGTTAAGAGAGACGATGATCTCAGATCTGCTGGTATATTGGTACTGTGCAGGCATGTCAAACTCAAACCGCCGATTGGGCCAAAAAAATGTAAGTCTAGGGTTGTATGGGCCGCAAGAAAAATAAAAACTCTCATATGCAGTGTTTCTACAGCTCCCAGAAATTCCTCATTCATGTGTCTCCAGCTCCCAGTATTTCCAATCATGTCTCCCTAGCTCCCATTATCCCGTATCATATGTATCCAGCTCCCAGTATTCCCAATCATCTCTCCCCAGCTCCCATTATCCCATATCATATGTCTCCAGCTCCCAGTATTCCCAATCATGTTTCCCCAGCTCCCATTATCCCATATCATATGTCTCCAGCTCCCAGTATTCCCATTCATGTCTCCCCAGCTCCCATTATCCCACATGATGTCTGCAGCCCCTCAGTATTCCCCATTCATTAGCCTCTGGCCTCCCCTGTTTATAATTATTATAGTTTATTTATAACTTAGATATATTTGATGCTGAGCGTCCATTTCTCTCCTCCGTGGTGTGTGCCATCTTCCTGCTCTTCTGTGTGACACTGGCCATAAAGCAATCTGTTTTCTACTGTTGGCCGATGCAGCAGTTATACAGGAAAGCTGAAAAGGGCTGAAAGAGCCATCCCATCTCTTGGGTGGTTGCTTCTCTTATCACTGCTCACTGGTGTAGGATGTTAAACTGGGTACACATCTAGGCAGTCAGGATCCGAGCTTGGTATAAACGCCTGCCATGCTTTAGAGTTTGAATCGGAAAGCACAAAATAGTTCCATTTTAATTACATAACCTAAATTTATGCTTTGAAAGTCACATTTGCATATCACTAGAGATTTAAAATATTCTGTTTTCAAGCTTTGTTTTCTTTTTTTATTTCATAAGAGTGTAAAGGTGATTCGGTTGAGATATTATTATTTTTGGTAATGGTTGTTTGCATACTCCTCCAAATAGTATTTTACCCTTATTAACTTTTAATATTGCAGCTTAAATGTGTTCCCTGCTCAGCTGGCACATGATATGAAGAGTTTATATGTACCTATTTAGCCGGAGTGCTGTGATAATAAAGGGGGAATACATAATGTTAGGTTTGTGCATTTGCAATTCTGCTGTCTGATTGACTCTGTGTGCGGGGCTGTTTAGAAGAGCTATCTCGCCATGCAGCAAGCGGGCACTTCAGCATTATTTGACGATGTATGCAGTTATCATTTCAAGGACATAAAATTACTAACAACTATCTCCTTCAGCTGATAGGAAGATTTTAATTAAACGCTTCATTGCTTTGAATATGTTCCGAAATTCACCTTGCGATGGTTTCAGTCCAATTTTTGGTGTGTTGTGACTGTGTTATCTGTATGGTGTTATGCATACTATTACCAGACTTTTGTTCCCGAGTGTGGGTACGTTTTATTTTATTTTCGTTTTACTTTTAAGTAAGAAAGTCAAAGTTCTAGTCAGTCAATTTTTGCAAAAAAATAAAAATGTGGTTTTATAGCTCTGTTTAACTAATATGGGAGAAATATAGGTATATTTAATCGGAAAGGTAGTAATTAATGGGAAAATAAAAGCTTTCTTTTAATATGTCAGGCATACAGGTAATGAAACATGTTATGGTAATAGTCATTGATGCATATAATAAGCAAAAGAGAACAAAGGATTGGGCAGTTATAGGACCCCCTCAATAAATCCCTTGATAGTGATTCGCATAGCATGAAAAAATGATTTTTAACTTTTATTGATCACACTTAAATTATTTTTGAATACCGCTAATCACAGTTCTACAATTAATTCCTATGATTCTGGGCAGCAATCACCATTATGAAAGCTCAGCTTATAATGACAATATTATACCCTTGTGACTGTGTATTCACAAATTGGTAGCTTAATATTATCAAAGTTCTCCAGCTAATTTTTTAGGATATTAAATTGCATGGTCCCCACGCATATAACACAACTGGCAATGCGCGTTTCGCTTAGAAAGTAAGCTTTCTCGGGGCCTCAGCACGTTACCATCAACTGATGGTATTTAAAGATTCTGTAAACCAATTAGAAATGATTGGGGACGTACACTCCCACCCATCCTCTAATCATCCACATACAGACACATCAGAGAGAGTCCCCGCCTCCTTCCATTCAAGAAGGCATCTATCCAATCGGGTTTTATATTCATTCATCGTTACAAATAAGAAGTCTGTGATAAAGGGAATAGTGACTATCATAAGGATTATCCTAAATGGCAAATGTATCATGTGAATGCACCCCAAGGAAATCACATTTAAACTGTTATTAATAATAAAATGTACAATCACCATTTATAATGTATGTGTGGATATATAAAAATAGTCATTTATACAACGGTAAGGACGTGGGGTTTTCTCTTGTAAGGCGAATGTTTAAGGAGAGCCATTGGATGCAATCCCAGAGCTACTATTGCAAGAACAATACAGCTCATAGGAATTTAGCATTTTCATGGCATGCCCTGTGTTTGGAAAAGGGCATCCTGAACAGGAAAGTATAGCCAATAATGGTATTAATGAGGGATTAAATTGTAGGAAACCCTTTCCAATAATAATCTTTAGAAAAAAAATGTGGGTTTATTAAAGTTCAGGTGTGTTTTAATATTCTAATACTGGCAAAAGGTGAGGCGATTTCTACAATTGTTGGGTCATGCTGCCAAACATCAGTGCTTTCACATTCAACCACTACCAATTGCCCAGACAGACCTCCGGCAGCTGGGGGCTACCTTAACTTTAATGACTGAAGCACAGACGTCTGGAACTGAACACCTGAAGAAGGACACCTACGTTTGATCGTAACCCATCCTGTATTTTGTTTTATCTCTGATTTGTTATTACAGGGCTTGACAATTTTATTTGTAAAATCTAGGCGCCACATCAAAAACATAAGCGTCAGGGTCTATTAAAAGAAAAGACAAACTAATACAGGTATATACTGTATAACACATGTGTAAAGTAAGCGTTTACTTACATGCTGAGGTCTCCTGCAGATCCTGTCTCCAGATTCATTTGCAGCTTCTCCACAGAGGAGGTCCCCCTGCAATCACTAATCCCTCACCTACTGAACTACAGGGACAGCCTGCATTGATGCTAGCACAAGAGGCTGCTGTTTTTGACTATGCTGTCCTTTAATTACAGATCAATCAACACAGTGTATCACACCTAGGAACAATACCTTGTGCCGAGTTAAACCCCATGGTCTCCTAATACAGTTTAAATTTTACCAACCAGCAAATTTAATAACAGTATTTTCTCTATAGTGTAATATCATGTGTTTATTATTTTGAGGTGATTATTTTTTTCTGTCTTTTGGATACAATTTAAGAAAGATTGATTGTAATTCTCCTACAAGATCGAATCAAAATTATTTTAAGTCGTTGTCCTGGGGCCCCTAAAAGGCACAGAGCCCATAGGCCGGTGCCTACTCTGCCTATATGGTAATCCGGAGTGGATTGCAGTGCTTTTTAAGGCTATCATAATATGATGCACGGAGGCATACCATTGTAATGTTACCGTTTTGACAGATTAAAAGGTTGCTTCTGAGCGTAATAGAATCTACATTATTATTTTTATTATTATTATTAATTTATAATTTTATATATACATTTTTTTTGTTTATATGGCACGACAAAGGGTCTGCAGTAACATAGTGGTATTGTACGGGATGCAGTTGCTGGTTAGAATAGCCCTATTTCAAACACGATACAGGTGTCCGCTGAATGGCCGCTGTATCATTGATCAGTATAGCTTGAAATGAGAAAATTACTATTGGGAACAGGTATCTATTTCTCCATTCTTAATAGCAAGAGGTAGCAGCAGCAGTTAGGGATAGAGGACCTGATCCAGATCTCCGCACGTTTTCCGTACGTGCGGGGGACTGTACGTCCGCGAGAGAGAGGGGAGTTCACTCCCCCTGTCACTCCCCCTTCTCTTGCAGGCTTTATGGCAGCTTATGCTACCATAAGCCTGCATTAACTCTGTCGTGCGGATCAACAGTCCGTGCGACCGCTGAGCTGCAGCAGTGTAGGAGCCCCCTCCCACACTGTACACTTGGCATGCTTCCCCCCACTCGCTTTAGCAGGCGGAGAAAAGGCACAGCCCATTTCCTCTGAAATGGGCTCGGACGGAATAAAGATACTATCGTAACCCTAGCGTGACATCTGGAGGGCGCATGTGTAAGTGACCTGAGGTTATCAGGTCTGGATCTCGTTCAGAATGTGGTGGGTATAGGGTTAGGATTTAAGTATAAAGTTAGGTTGCAGGGCAGGAGTGTTAGGGTTAGGCTGTCCTTCTTTTAATACCATCAGATATTTACACACACGTGCTCTTCCTTCATGTTTTCAGAATGGTTTGTGAGGCCTCTGATGGTACAATGGTTTTCTTATTTTTCTTTGTTTTTATGATCTACCGTTGGGGTAGATCTGGTTGGGAAATCGATTGCTTCTTCTCTGCGAGGCAGAAGCTATAGATCAACGGAAGAAAGAAGATCTTATGGCGAATGATGAGTATATATTTAACCCCAATCCTTACCCTAAGACTCCCTTCCCTGGAGCCTTACCCTAAGAATCCCCATAGGGCCCTACTCGCCTCTCCAGTGGGTGAGACCGGTCTGCGTCAACGTTTCTGAATAATATATAGATAAAAATAGATGATTTATGAAATCAAGACAGCCGAAAATGAGCTTTTGGATTTCTCTATTTCTAAAAAGAAGTTTTGCAGCGTCTACTCTCACCGATCTTTCTATCACAATTCCCTCTCACCCTCCTATATTCTAATTTATCATAGGATTTTGTTCAAATAAACTCAGTGTTTTACTTTAAGGACTTATTTGCATTTTCAGAAGAAAAAGAAAAAAAAAACTCAAGTGTCATTTTAATCCGTAAACGTCAGCAGCCAAGTGGAAAAGTAGACTTCAACAAGGCTGATGGCTTCCGTTCCTATTGTTCTAATCTTAAAATATTCTCCAATTAGCCCCTTTAGAATCTCAGCCACCAAATCATTTTAAAATGGCAGAAATGCATCTTGATGATGGCAATTAAAACAAACCCAGCGCTCGGGGAGTTTTGTAGAATGAAAATGAAAGGCTTGGCGTTCAGGATTTAGTTTTTAGAGGAGTTTGAGACAATGCTATCTCTTCATGGTGAATGACTTTGAAGTTGTGCACCAAGGAGTCTTTTGTGATCACCATAGTAATTGCTTACTCTCTGTGTGCTGCCAGGTATTCAGCCATGGAACACCAGCTCTATCCAGCGAGAACAAAGAGTTGCCTCAAGCAAAGTTTTACCCAACATTTCAGACGGTGATGCTGCCACCGGATACCTTCAAAGGGAAGGTGGCCTTTATTACAGGAGGTGGCACTGGGCTTGGCAAAGGCATGACGACGGCACTGTCCAGCTTGGGAGCTGAATGTGTTATATCCAGCAGGTAATTATCTATGCCGTCATGGTGGTGTGGTGGAGCGTTTTATCCCCTTTGTGTGTGTACACGGTTCCTGCAATGTCAACCAATTTTTCACTTAAGAATTTTTTATTGTTTAGCATTTTTTTTTTCACGCATTCCTCTTTTACAATTCATTTAATGAGATGTTTTAGCTTCTGTGAACCATCTTTGTGGTATTCTGTTTGCTTTTTACCGCTGTAAAGTTGACCAAATTTTCTGACCGATCCGCACCAAACTCACCCGTCCTGCCCCTCGTTTTTAGGCACTTCCGAGTGTCATAGGGCAACCTTTATCTAACTGTGTGTAATTTCCTTCTTAAGGAAACTCCGCACGGACATTGCCTCTCCCGCCCTCCCCGGCTAATCTAAACCCCTCCCCCTTCTGTCTAAACACTCCCCGTGGCGGCATTACCTTGCCTCTTTCTAACTAAAGTACGCCGTGCGGTCTTTAAAGACTGCACAAGGGCAATCTACGCGGCTAGCTGGTACATAGATTGCGTAAATAACCTACTATGTATGTGTAGTAGGTCATTTCGTAGAAATACGCACCTAAGAAGCAGAAGCATCTTGGGTGTGAATCCGGATCTTTACTTTACATTGTGCCATCTGAAAGATCAAGGAGAAGTTTTTCAATTACTGACCGTCGCCCCAGCAACATATAATGAACCAGATGCAGATTTAAGGTCAAATTCTGGGCGCTGGCCTCTGCAACAGAGACTAACGTAGAGAATTTGCAATCCTAAATTCTGAATGTACTAGGGAAGTGCACACCCCCTGCGCTCCTGTCACGTGTACGGGCCTTCCGCATGCAGAACCATTCCTTACATAGCGGAAAGCCACATATGGAATGCAGGCTCATACCTAAGGCGCTTACTGTGCGATCTGCATTCCTATGCCCACCCACCATGCGTATCTAGTATGTATCGTGAGCGGGCCTGCCCTGCATGCGGATAATGCATTCCATGTGGAACGCAGCGTCTGCGGCTTTCACAGAATTGCGTATGCACCGTACCAACTGACAGCCACATTGTCTTTATTCATTCAGGATTTGGCTCAGTGTTCGTAGAGAGAAAGGAGGGCAATAAGGAAGTGTTACAGTTAAACCAGGGTTGCCGACTCCTGGAATGTCTGGGAGTCTACAGAAATTTATGCAGGTATCCTGGGAGACCCTGCAGGGGACTTAAGGTTGTGGTTTCATGTAAACCATAGCCTCAAGTCCTGCACCCCAGCCTAGCAACACTACTATTCATAGTGAGACTAGAGACTAGAGACTGGATGGGGCATGATGATGCAATTAGCATCCTCAAGCCCCACCCCACCCTAGTAATACTATGAAAACAACCATTGATGGTCATGGGGCGGGGATCCAGATACAATTTGCATAAATTTTATTTTTAAACCCCACCCCAGTATCGGCTTCTCTCTCTCTTCCCTGCCGGATCTCCTGGAGCGAAGCTTTCAGAAAGGTGAATGCTCGGAGTTAACTACATCCAAATTTAGTTTTCATGATGGCTAAGTTCTGGTTGGTGGCTGGTTTTATTTTCTGAAACATTTTGCTATCACACATTACCACCTATAATACTCTATGTAAGATTTTTTTATTTTATTATTTTTTTTATTACAATATTTTATAACTATAACCCTGAAAAGTTCAATATGGTTACTGTTGGCTTACCTGTCACATTTAATAACTTTATAACTGAAAGGGCCTTAAATTGTTCAAAGCGAAAACAAAAAATCCAATCCATAAGTCCCCAATCCCCAGAGTCTTGTTGTTTTTCTGTTTTCAGGAATGTTTGCAGTTGTGTGTACATGTAAACATGGTTGATGTCTAGATGTTAGGTCACTGCCAACCCAGGCAATGATTGAAATCATATGTGGGGAAAAAAATGAAGACCAGGGGCCAGATTTACTAAGCTGCAGGAAAGGAAATGTGGAGATGTTGCCCCTAGCAACCAGTCAGATTCTAGCTGACATTCTGTCCCTGTTGCAGTCTCCGGTCTGATGGCCTGCTTTGTGAAATAGAGACAGCCACAAGTTACTTTTCGGCTGTCTCTATTTCGAATAACGAGCCATTTTAGAAATCTTTTTTTATGAATGGGTGAGGGAGCCGATCAGCATACTCACCCATTCATTTTTGCAGACCCGCCGGAGGTGAGTAACCTCTCTGGGACATTTTGCAGGGAAGGTAGGGTTAGTGTAATGGAAGGGGGAGGGTTAGGATCAGGTTGTGGGGAAGGGAGGGTTAGGGTAATGGAAGGGGAGGCTTAGGGTTAGAATTAGGGGAAGGGTTGGGGTTAGTTTAGCCACTCACCTGTCGAAGCTCCGTGTTCGGTGCTCCGGGGATCGATTGCTATGCCTCTTCGAGGCATAAACAATCGATGCCTCAGCCAGTACGAAACTGGCTGGGAGAGAACGGCCCTATCGAAACAGGGCTGTTCTTTGCAGGGACCCACACCCATTCTGTCCTATGTAATAAGAAATTGAGAGCTATAATCCGGTTGGTTGCTATGGGCAACATTTCTGACAGCTAAATCTAGCCTAGGTGTTAACAAACATGACCATTGACATAGTTGTCTGTGTGATTTGAATACCCCTCCATATTGCAGCTATTTAGTTAACAGAACTCATTAATAACCTGAGAAATCCTATGTTAAGAATACATTTTATCACTTTTTTTTTTTTCCCCAGGAAACTGGATGTTCTAAAGGAAACCGCAGCAGAGATCACATCAGTCACTGGAAATAAGGTAGTTTTACCTTGCTCAGAGACTTCCACCTACATGCAGCAGGATTATTCAGGTGCTTTGTAGTGTATTCGGCTTTGTGCATCTTAGATCTGACTTGTGAAGTCATGTTTCCTATTAAGGCAGACAGAGCCATTGTCCAGCTCTGACACAACCTCTGTCACACATCTCTCTGTTAATACGCGTTTGCCTTTAAATGAAGTCTGTTCATCTCCTTTGTGTTAAGATGAATAAATGCATATAACATGGCACGTATAATCTACCAAGATATTTAAAAGACTTTAATGGTCATTATTACCATTTGTCTCTTTGTGGGGCCAAGATTTTAAAATAAACTAACCATGTGCTACAAAAAACGTTTTTTCTTATTATTAATGATTATTTATAAGGCGCAACACGGTATCCGCAGCGCCGTACAGAGGCAATAGTAAAGTAAATCGGCAGAAATGGAATTGCCGGAACTGGAATGGGGAATGGATACAATAGGTTACTTTGTCCACAGCATCCTATTCAGGACATGCGCTATTGGTCATGTGACAGATCCTTGTTTAATAAAGACTGTGGCCATGATCCAGAGTTTGAAAATAAGAGAGGAAAGTTACACCTGACAAAACCATGTTCATTTTAGGGGGGAGTCCTATTTCATCTGCTGCAAATAGTATTATGGTTGAAAGGCAATGTGTCCCAGCCCAAGTCTAAAGAACGGTGTGAAAGTAAATCTGGTCAGTATCTGTGCACAATAAGCAATAGCAAAATATTTTCTTTGCATGCATAGAATAAAATAAATTTGACCCTGAAATGAACATGGTTGTGCCCAGTTGTAACTATCCTCTCAAACTGTGAATCGGGTCCCGTCTGTGCTGTGCATGCATGGCATTCGTCTGATGCATACAACATACACGCGGAGAGTGGGAACCGGAACGGTAATCGTAGAGTAAAGGCCTTATGTACAATTCACCATGCCGTACCTGCCTTCCACATGCGGAATGTTTTAAGGTGGGCTCCTGCATGCAGAATATGCTATTCATTCTGCATCCTGTCCCACGTGTGGCACAAGAGGCAGCCTTAACAAAATACAGATCTCCTCAGGGGTGTTTTAAAAAGTGAGGGGGCCCTTGTGCAGGATTTGTACATGGCCCCCCTTCCTTTTACCTGAGACAGGGCTGTCCCGATTCGCGGGCCTCAAACGGGATGGGGCCTAACTGCGATGTAAGCCCTGCCCCCTTTTTCAGCCCACGAATAGGCACAGTCCCACCGCAGGATGATCTTAGAGGGAAGAAAGATGCCAAATGGCCCCCCTTCCCCTGCTAACCCTGGGTGCAGGATGAATGCCACAGGGCCCACTGTTCTGAGGGGCCCGTGTGCAATGCACACCCTGAACCCATTATAGATACACCTACGGATCTCCTACTGGGGACCTGAATGCTTATTAGTTTATTTATTAACCGGTTTTTATATAGTGACATCCTATTATGTAGCGCTATATTGTTTAAGCAACCATTCACGTTAGTCTCTGGTCCACTGGAACTTAGAGCTTAAGTTCTCTGATTTTATTCAGTAGCCAAATTTACTCACCAGTATGTTTTGGAGTGTGGGAGGAAACCCACACAGACATGGGGAGAACAACGTATGCACATCTGGAGGCTTGGTACAAGCTGTAGATGCATTGTTTTGTCATTGGGTATTCTCACTCTCCACTAACTTCTGATTTCCTCCTATGGACTTGATACAAGTCCCTCACACTCTTTTCACAGACCCTCCCCTACTGGCCCCTATTGATAATAGCACTATGGCCTTCATGAATAGCATGCTGCTTGGCTGGTCACTCTCTATATCTATAAAGCTTTAAATAACCATTCCATGGATGGCATTTAAATTGTACAATCTTTTGACTTGTTTCAGGTTCATGCTGTTCAGTGTGATGTTAGAGATCCAGAATCTGTTAAGAAAGCCGTGGCACAGGCAATTCAAGTAGCTGGACATCCAAGTGTAAGTGTATTTAGTAGAAGTATAATCTTCTGCATGTCCATACATACACTATTTATATTTGTAGTGAATAGTAATAAAAGCGTTGCTTTATTATTCTGCCCTAGGGATGTTTGTTAAAGCTTCTAAAAGCAGAAAAGTGATGTTGCCAATAGCAACCAATCAGAATGTAGTGATTATTCATCTAGTGCATTCTAGAAAAGTTATTGGTTGCTGTTGGAAACCTTCACTTTTCAGTCTTCAGAATCTTCATTAAATACATCTCTAAATATAGTACGAGCGCAAGAAGGGCACCTGGCAGAAGAAATCATCTGTGAAATAGAGGAAGGGAAAAAAACACCAGTTGGAGGAATCATTTATTAATCACCAAATAAAGAACCGCAGCAGAGGAAGAAAAACATCTTGGACACTCCAGACTTAGCTGAAGGACATATCTTTTTCTGAGAGACGGGATGTTAGTAGTAAGACCCATCTTCCAGTTTTGGATCGTGCCTTTAAGAAGCGGCGTTTGATTCCATTCAGACACTTATTTTCTATAGAATTGTGGATTGTTACACAGAGAGAGGGCTTATCTATACTTTACATAGTAATAAGTCCTCCCAGCATAGTACTATTTGACGAGGGCTTTTGCAGGCAATTGGTCCAAAAATAGTGCACATGTAAACGCAAGAGTGCCTTACACAGTGGCTGATCCAGCGTTAGCAGTAATTACACATAAAGGTGCAAATCACCTCTCAACTCAACTGTTTTCATATTAAATGTGCTTGCACTGCGGCTCCGTATGGTTATGCCAAGCTGCAGATTTTGGACCTGAGCCAGCGTTAAAGGTTAAATCTATAGTTGGCCTCCATTGCTGATGGTGAATCCGGGTCCAGGACCCTCCCTTATTCCGAATAGAATCCCTTCCGCGCAGAATTCTGAATTGTACGTAAGGGCTTAGCCAAACCTTTAATGTACAATTTATATGCCAATGATCACCCGTACGCATGGTGAGTGGACCGGCTCCCCGCCCCCCAGTGCGTAGTCTGAATTCCGTACGGAACGCGGATTCAGACGGCTGCTTTCTGATGTGGAAATATTGGTACTGCGCGTGCATGCAATTCCCAACTGTATTATGTACGTAGCGTAAGTCAACTGGTTCTTATCTCTGGATCCAGCCCATGCTCCTTATTTTTGCTGTCACACCCAGCTCTGGATCAGAACCATGATTTCTGTGAATCAATGGGCTGACGATCTTGATTTATGCCCAGTACAGTTACATTAGTGACTATTGCACTATTTTAGGCAGTGGCCTGACTTGTTCATATTTTGAAGACTGTATACATATTGGGTTGGATCCTAATCTACGTCCGGCAGAAGAATTTGGATGCCGCATGTGTAGATCCTCTGTCAGCTATGATGTGTGCATGTGTAACTATGTTACGTACGCCGGCCGGTATGATAAAGGGGCCGGCTTACTATTTACGATTGCCGTATCTCCGCCATATAGGTGGAGATAGTCATGGTAATTAGGAGTCGGGCGGGGGAAGACCCGTTATTACTAGTTGTAAAATTTAAGGTAGGAATCTGGACACGTAAGTGTCCAGATTTACTACCTTGAGAAAGGGGGCATACACTCCCCGCTACACGATCGTACCGAGGGGCCCGCACACATACTTGGCCGTGCGTGGGTCTAGATTGGGCCATTGGGCCTGATCCAGACCTACGCTGTTACGCTGAGCATTCTAACGCTCCGCGTAACAGCAGCTCACTCCCCAGACACTCCCCCTGCTTAGAGCGTATTTACACTCCCTTAGGCTGAAAGCTACCCTAACTTCAGCCGGCGTAAGGGAGTGTAACTACGCTGGGACGGCGGCATTACTACGATAACGCCGCCCTCCCTTCCTCATTACCCTCCCTCCCCCCGCCTCCCTACACTAACCTGAACATAGTAACACTGGGGGACGCCCCCTCCAGCATTACTACGATCCACGATCGGGCATTGCCGTAGCTACACCCGGCAACATCTGCCTGGCGCTTGCGCAGATCGGCTTTTAAGGCGATACTACGCTGCTGGCCGGTGCAGTAACGCCGGCCAGTGTAGGCCTAGATCAGGCCCATTGTGTGTGAAATAGCAACATAATTGTGTCCACATAATATTAATAGCAGCCTTGTCACAATGGTCTATACGGAATGTGTGGTGACATCGGTATACAGAAGGTTCAATGCTTTTACAGCTTTCTTGCTAATGTAGGACATCCTGCTTCAAACAGAATAGTGAGAATATCTTAATGAGAAATGACTATTTGCTTTCATCAGCCATGCAATCAACTCCCTAATAGACCAATGTAAATGCTGAGCCTGGCAGCATAAAGGGATATATTAAATGAAGAGGCAGAGTCTCAGGAAGACAGAGCTAAAAAGGGAGCTGGGGTGTGATATGATGGAGCTGCTTTCAATTCCAGTCCAGCAGGTGATAAAGTGGTGGAATGAGTTCAGGGGGACAACATGTGGAGTCCTCGGATAGAGACGAGCGTGACTCAGTAGGAGGTCTGGTCTGGTCCCAGTCATCCCAAAGATCAGAACAGAGAATAGGATTTAGACTCCCATACTGTAATGCCATGAGTGGGAAGGGGAAACAGCAGCTTGTGCACATGTGCATTTCTAGGATTTATACTGCAGCAGACAACCAGCTACTCCTAAGTCACTGTGCGCATAGAAGTATCTGCATGCATTAGCCGAGCCACAACGAGAGAGATGGGCATGCTTGGCTTTGTAGTTCACAATAGCTGTACAGACTACACCTGTAGTAACTATTTGAAGTGGGTCTTCCCAAAGAAAAAGGGTCATTTCATAATTGTCTCTGGGTGTTCCCTTAATAATTAAAAATCAATCCGGTAATCAATCAATGTAAGCGTCCGTCCACACGAGGTGGTTAGAAAGGGCTCTGTGTTTCATGCTGTAGTGTGATCAAATACTTGGTTGGGCATAAAATGGGGGCTCTGTAGCAGGGGGTGCTGGGATACTAAGGTAGGAGATTTGGTGAATCCCATGTGGTCATTACCTGATCTAGACCTCTGTGCGTTCTCCCTATACACGGTGAGCTGTAAGTCCATGCGTGTGAGAGGGGTGGACTCCCCCTGTCATTCCCCCTTCCCCCTCATTTATGTGTCCAGAACCCGGCTTTAAAATCTCAGCTCGGATTTGCATTGGTCTGAATGCTGACCTGTGCGGATCTGCCTCCCGCTGCCCTCTTACCTTTATCTGCATGCAGTGATTAACCATGCCAATGTCTGGTAACGATCCCTCTGTAATGCACTGGGTTCTTTACAATAAGAGTTCTGTTGCGGAGAATCTGGCAGCGCGTATGTGCAGCATGTGGAAGTCTGGGGACTTTATCATTTAAGGTCAGGCCCTTAGACTAAAGCTGGCCACACACTAGGACGATTATTGTCACAGCGCGAAGTTCTCGATAATTGTACCAATTTTTCCTCTAGTGAGAGGTAACGATATCCGTGCCATACACTATGCGACTTTTACATAAAAGGCCGTTCAGAGGGTGATTGACGGTAACATTTCAGGAGTCATGCCGGAACAGAAGAAACATTGTGTGAAATTCGAAAGTCTCTGCATGTTGTTTCCATGTTCGGTTCCATAAAGTAAATTTGTGAAAAATATGTTCTTTAAATCCATAATTATAGGACGACAATTGCAAGTACAGGTCTGCTGAATGCGTATCAGGTGTAATAAACAGGAAGGACGTTGTGTACATCTACATAGACAACACCCTACAGGGGTCTGGATAGAACATGAAATCTTGTACGATTACCTGAAATGCCCACACACTGCACTATTTTGCCAACGATAAACAATAATCATTCAGGAATTCCAAAAGATGCGATTCTGTTGGCGGCCATTTTGGGAAGATTATCTTGCTTTTCGGGAAAAAATCGCCACCACACACTACAGCGATAATTTGTCAAATCACCGATAATTAGGATATCGGGCCGATAATCGCTCTAGTGTATATCCAGCTTAAAACAGTGGCACGCTAACTATTTTTTTATTGGCTTTTTATTTATTTTTTACATCAAGATCCCTTTACTCTGGCTAATTAAATATTCTAGTTTTCAGTCACATTAAATAGAGTAGCAGCAGTTATTGTGTGTATCATATGAATGGGATTTATAGATTCCAATAAACTAGTGACCTTTCTCAGGCAGTGTTGTGGTAATTGTGTCATAGCTCATTGATGGTTTTGCATTTGTAATGGCTGATTTCACTGCACAATGACTTGTGACTATGAATATTCTTATAAATACAGTGATGAATAGGTAAAGAAACACAGATGCATGCTGGGTCATTTTAAATATTTGTTATATGCTGCAATTCCGACATGCTTTTCTTTCTACAATTTAGTAATATTAGTAACGCCAGTAAAGCAACAGTGCTTGGTGATAAATCGGTGTATGGTACTTTAGTTTAAATTTATTCACAAAGGAATAAAAAGAACATTCAAAATCATTTTCTTTGCAAATTGTACATTTGCATGTTTTTTGTGTAGCACCTGCCATTGTCTATCTATAGACAAAATAATCCTATAACACATCCACCTCTTGGCGCCAGATTTACTAAGCTGCAGAAAAGGAAAAGTGGAGATGTTGCCCATAGCAACCAATAAGAGTCTAGCTGACATTTTTTTAGTATGTAACAGGAAAGTGAGAGCTAGAATCTGATTGGTTGCTGTGGACAACATCTCCACTTCTCCTTTACCGCAGCTTAGTAAATCAAGCCCTCAGTGTTTTGGAACATCTTTGCAGCACTGAGAATTGTTTACACACTTCGTAATATTGGTGAGGTGTGTAACGATGTTATACAAGGCTTTATGTTGTCTTTGTATGCTTGTTCTATTTGAGCAGCAATTTTTCAAGCAAGAATCCCCAGGTTGAGTCAGCAGAGGCTGAGAAATTCTTGTAATATGATCTTTCTTGCTTCTGGAGATTAGAGTATATTGGTTTTAGTCGCCATAGCGACATTCACAAATTTAACAATGATTCAGCCAATGCCGTAATACATTTTAATCATAAAAAAATGTTGTTGGCAGGGACTTTAAAACAGGCAAAAAAAAAGAAATACATTTATAAAAATCTAAGGACTGGACCCCGTCATTTTTAACATAAGTGCCTAATTTTACGATACTAGCTACCACGCATGCGTAGTAACTATTTTACGCTATCTACGTAGCGTTTCCTTATGTAGATTGTGTACATGCGGTCTTTAAAGACTGTAAATATTTATATTGTGTCATTTTGTGTGGAAGAAGAATTCACAGCCACCAGTTCTGAAAGTTTTCTGTGTAACTGGTCAACACGCATGTGCAGTATTAAAGATCCCAAGGAAAGAGGTGTATAACACATCTAGAATGTCAGTTCTCCATGTATAAGGACTGGATAGTCTGGTTAATCTGTGCCAAAAGCAAACCCTTGGGAATATTGACCTATTTGATCTGAGATGGATGAATGAAGCCAGGATTCCGATCATTCTCTGTGTAAATCGCCTTTGGCTGTATTAATGGAAGTTTCTGGAAAATATATACACTTTATAGAGTAAGTAAAACAAATACCTTTAAATGGTGTGACTGTGAGAGATGAGACTATTATTTGTATATGATTCGTATTAACTGGGCACAACCAGGGGCTGAAAAGCAGAGCCCTCCTGATAGGACCATGTGGTCATCTGCTAGAAGTAAACCTTTCTCTAGTTATTCCAGTTGGACAAGTTCTTTATTCTGTTCAGGTGCAATGATCAGTAATATTCCTGATGCTGATCTGTGTCCAGACTTGCTGCGAGTAGGTAAATCATCTTGGTGGCATAGCACATAGTTATCAGCCAATAAATATTGAATTGTGTTTCTGTAGGTGAACATGATGAGTGCTGTCTACAGTAGGTTGTAAATCTCTCGCACATAAATCTGGCGTTTAAGGCTTTGTATTTCAGTGTCATTGACCTGCATGTGTCTCAGGAATCCTGGTGTGTGTGTGTGTCTGTGCACTTATGCAATCTACATACAGAAATGGTACGTAGATAGTGTAAATAAGCTACTATGCATGCTTAGTAGCTCAATTCTTAAAACAACGTACGTAAGACGAAAACTACATAACTATGAATCCGGACCATAATATATGTAACAAAATATATGAATTATAGTCCTCAGAATTTGTTATATTTATCATTGTGTTGTGCAT
Source organism: Limnodynastes dumerilii (assembly GCA_011038615.1). Lineage (NCBI taxonomy): Eukaryota > Metazoa > Chordata > Amphibia > Anura > Limnodynastidae > Limnodynastes > Limnodynastes dumerilii. The sequence goes on from WWET01002030.1 coordinate 268,419, forward strand.
TATGTCGTATCTGTTTTTGTAATGCACACAGAAGGAAGATATAACATTCCATTTGTCAAATAAAAATGGAGTAAAATCAAGTTTTTGTTTTAATGGTTTGTTTCTTTGTTGCAAATGTCACTTTTTGGACTTAATTTGGTGAATGTATCTGGATAAACGTCAATTTATCATGTCTGTAAAGTCAAACCATTTGAACAAAGCAATAGTATTTGCTAATGAGGATAGAGCATGTGCGTGTAAAATCAAACCCCATATTAATTATAGAGGTTTCTAAAGCTCCGTTACTTTTATTATTTTTTTTTTTAATGGGCCACATTCAAAAAGGGACCTTTTCCCACTGAGTCCTAACAATTATTATAGATACAGTAAGCATATTAGGATGTCATTTCTCAAAAAATGAATTCCCCATCATGCGTTAATCCTAATAATTTGATGGTAAATACTGAAATCACTCAGCAGAAGGTGTGTGCAAGTGCTGAGGTATAGCATAGGCCATTGATTGGGACCTGACTTGAGTACTGGCTTCTTCTGACGTTTGACCTGTAATTTTGGACCGTGTTCAGAGATCCGTCGGCGATCGGGCCGCAAATATACGCATCTAAGTGGCAGGTCGGAGCAGGTTACACCCACCAGATAAACAGCCACTCCCCTCGCAACCCCCGGCTGGACCTAAACTTAGACCAGCATTGACTTGCCCTATCTGACCGCACTCACTTTTGGCCTTCTGTGTCTTGGTGGTGGATATTTGCGGCCCTAACTCTGTAAGTGTGCCTACTTTTCCTCATCTCAATGCCTCCCCCCGCCCATTTCTATGCAAATCCTTCGGTCCGTATATTTCCGCAGCACTTAGGGTCGCATTTGTCCCCGCCCAATTCACAAGTCTGTCCCTTAGCCATTTCCGACCTTAACTTCACCGTATCACTATTACTACGCATGCGCAGTTGATGCAAAATCGATCCGATCCTAAAAACACGCATGGAACTTTCGTTAGAAATGGATCTCTGAATACGGCCCTTTGTCTCCTTGTGATCCATGCACCAAAAATTGTATTGAGACATTTGTCAAACAATCCTCCTCCACATAACCATAGCAGACTGCTTGCTGAGAATATGAAGTTGGTGGTGATGGGCCAAACCCAGAGCTAGTGTATTTACGCTAACCAGAGTCCTAAAAACTCAGTGTGCGCGGCAGATGTTAAGACCAGAAACTATGAACATACTTGCTTACATCAGCGTAACTACAGAGGAAGGGGTGTGCCAGACATACGACACCCGTAATTGCGCTTCGGAGGCGGGGTGAGGAATGTAACTCTTACAGTATGGGTGTGCTTAGGTGTGTAAGTACGTGCAGCCATTATGGCCGACAGAGTTACGCTTGGAAAAGTTAAGGTAGGATTTGGAAAGCGTAAAATGGCAAAAGTACGTCTGACCGAGCGGAGTGCCTAGTAATTACGATAGCGTAAATACGCTACGCGGTGAAACGTAAAGGAAACATAGCCGGCCCAAAGACACTAGACCGGGTCTTGATTTAATAGCGTACTGCTAGCGAACCTCATAGTAGATATAAAATACCAGTGGCTTCACGAGCAGAGATGATGTGACACACATATAGTCACCATGTGTCCTGCAATGCTCATTCCATTACAGGTAAAAGAAGTCCCTTTCCTGTAATGGAGCCTGATGGTGCTTTATAGGGTTCCTGGGCAATTACCAAACGGGCTGAATGTTTGCTCAGTGAATTGTTCTCAGGGCAGACCACATGTACCTGGTTTCAGTGACTACAATGAATAGTTTCCAGTTTTATGTTTTGCACACGCGTAATATGCCCATGACCATTATAACTTACTATGAATGACTGTAATTATTATAGTACACGGGCATTTTTATCTTTCCTGGGTCTGTTTGACACTACGTATATTACGGATGACTGTAGTAAATATAGTAATGTGTTTTTTAACAGCAATCAAAAAAGGACTGAAGAAAAAAGCGATTTCTGTTTCACTGTATGTTACGTGTGTTTAATTCATTTGGAAGTGATGATGTTCTAATTCCCATTCTACAGGGGTTTGAGGGTTTTTTAATCTGTTGACAGGAGTGTTTCTTGAAAGAGCTTGTATGTTTTAGCATGAGATAGGCAAGTCTAGGGTCCACAATTATTATGAAACCTCCGTCCTCCTCTCTCAACATCTGACAGAAATGCTCTCCTATCAAAATCTAAATACTGAATACTGTAAAGGAGCATATTTAAGTGATTATAAAAAGGAAGGGTTGTGCCTACGATGAGGCTGATCCACCTTAGAATTTTTTTTAGTGAATGGGCGAGTATGCGATTCGCATACTCACCCATTCATTTTCGGAAGTGCCACCACCGGACCACTGGAGAGGTGAGTAACCCTTTCAGGGGACTTATGGTTGGGCTGTGGGGGAGGTGGGAGACTTAGGGTTAGGGAGTGGGGATGCTTACCTTTTGTGTTCGGTGCTCCGGGGATCGATTGCTATGCCTCATCGAGGCATAACGGCTGGGAGCGAATGGCCCTATCGAAATAGGGCAGATCGCAATAGGGACCCACACCGTGGGATGGATCATCTCTCTCTTACTCCAGACTCTGCTTATTACTAAACTGGGACACGAAGATTAGCATTAAAGTGTAATCCACAGATTTTTCTATTGCAAACTAATATACATGTAACCAAAAACATCTGAATGAAGTAATTGTATTCTGCGCTATATTGCAATTCTCTTTTCTCATTTTTGTGTTGTCTGTTTTTAAACTTTCCATGAAATTAGGTTGTGATAAACAACGCCGCAGGGAACTTCATTTCTCCTTCCGAAAGACTGTCTGCAAACGCTTGGAGAACTATCACAGACATTGTGCTTAATGGCACGGCTTACGTAACGCTCGAGGTTGGCAAAGAGCTAATTAAGGCAGGGAAAGGTAAGACACACATCGCCCTTGATTTGACTTGACCTTTACCAGCTATGAAACGTCTCCTATCTTTCAACTGCTATCAGGGGTTTAGCGCATTTGTTTTATCGTCTGCTCGTTGTAACACTGCAGAAGTCATTTGGCAGATGTTAGCTTGCCAGCACTTCCTAGAGAACGCCTTATATATTTATTTCTATGCATTGCTGGATACTAACGGCCTCAAATCAGATTAAAATCTCACTGGGAAAGGGTCATGCCGGGTATTACAGCATTGCGGGATATGTGTGGCAGGCGACCAGGAACCCGACAGTGGCTTAGACTTCTACAGGTACCTATGTTATCTGTAACTTATATACACAAGTTATTCTATGGGAAGGAGGGTTGTTCTGTTAGAAGGATTCTTTACATTGGAAAGAAAAAGTATATCTATAAGAAATGTGTATACAGTAAGGGGAAGGTTTAATGGACACTTTAGAAGAGGTGATTATGTAACTTGTAGCTCCTGGTCTGTCGTTTTGCTTATACTGTGTACTCTTTATGGCACTGCGCAGCGGAACGTTGGAGACTCAAAGCCCTGTAGCAAAGAGCCTGGATGGGCTGGAGCCAGCGGTTTGGGGGGGGTGGAGCTGTAAATAAGCTGTCAGAGGCATGGAACGCTGAGTGCTGTTTAAGCCTCTGAATGCATGATTAGAGTGCAGGGGCTGTCATAGACCCCGCCTCTTCTCCGGTCTCCATGGCAGCTGCACCCATTGCACCCTTTGTAGTTATTCCCCTGCTACTGCAGACCCTTTGTAGTGCCCTGTAAATAAACTATAATGATATCAGCCAAACATAATGTAGCTATCATTAATCAAGTAGACAAGACCTACAATGTGATTGCTTGCTATGAGCAATATCTTCTCTTTAAAAGCTCTATTAGTTCAACATTGATACATTCCAGGGAACTGTATATTTTATGTCTCTAAAATCAAACACTCACCTGATCACCTAATGTGTAACTTGCTTGGCATAAGCACTGGAACCTCAAGGTCCTTAGTCCTCCTCTATAAGGAGCCGTGGTGAGATGATGGCTTTCTTTCCCGGTTGAGTTCTAATCAGAGGGCGGCTACGCTTTTTTCCTTACCCTTGTTAATGTCATGGCGAGGGTTAATTGCAATATTTACAGCCAAATGTAAAAACCAAACACACTTGAGCACTCTTCAGTCTTGAGCCAAGTACTATTCAAATAGGCAGTTGGTGCTAACGCGGAATAGGCTCATCATTTGCAAGTACTTGAATATAGTGTTGTAAATTCTATCTTCACTTTAAAAATACTCATTAAATTCCGTACAAGGAAGCCTGCGAAGTTCCAGGAGTACTTTTATTTCCCCCTCATCTTAAGTTTGTCCAATGTTATGATATCAGAAATACTGTACGTAATAGCACTGTCTGACTAACCAATCACAGGTCCTCTTCAATTCTACCTCGCTGCACCCAGTGACTAATCCACAGTACTAAGCACAATAAAGAGCAGTGTAGATTGTGTCGCCACCTATTTCTTTTCTTCCTCTGAAAAGCTCCATTAGAATGATGGCTTAAAGTATGGATTACTGGTGTGAATGGGGTTCTTGTCTTCCATTACGCGAGTTCTAGTTCTCTGGATGCTCAGTCACATAACAGCACGGTTAGCAGTTTACTAGCTTGTAAAGTAACAGAAACTTGCTTTAGGACTATTTTTTTGTTGTTTGTTGCCTGAATGATGGACACGATAGTAACGAGAACTGATAATGTTCAGTCATGAAGTATGACTTCACTTCATAGGAGCTTGCTCTTTGCATCCAGCTCTGAGCTATGCTACGTGTTACTGGCTGCCAAAGAGATGATTTGCCACCATTAGACTGAAAGATCTATGAGCACAACGGTCTTCACTTCTGTTATGTAGTCTCTCCTGTGTCTGATTGTACTGCACCTCTACCTTTGTTGGCACTGCATACAGCATCAGTATAATAATGGTAATGATCCAGTGTTTCAGAGTTCCGGACATAGCCAGGTTGTAATGTCAGCAGAGCAGTCTTCATGGAAGAGTCATCAGAAGAAAACCTCTTCTACGTCCTCACCACAAAAATCAGCGTTTGAAGTTTGCAAATGAACATATAGATGCATTTTGGAATAAAGTTCTGTGGACCGATGAGGTAAAAATAGAACTTTTTGGCCGGAGTGAGCAAAGGTACGTTTGAAGAAAGGGCACAGAATTTAATGAAAAGAACCTCTGTCCAACGGTTAAGCATGGGGGTGGATCAATCATGCTTTGGGGTTGTATTGCAGCCAGTGACACAGGGAACATTTCACGAGTAGAAGGAAAAATGGATTCAATAAGATTCCAGCAAATTTTGGATGCTAACTTGATGCCATCTGTGAAAAAGCTGAAGTTAAAGAGAGGCTGGCTTCTACAAATGGATAATAATCCTAAACACACCTCAAAATCCACGGTGGATTATATCAAGAAGCATAAACTGAAGGTTTTGCTATGGCCTTCACAATCTCCTGACCTCAACATAATTGAAGATCTATGGATAGACCTTAAAAGAGCAGTGTGTCACATAAAGCCCAGGAATCTCAAAGAACTGGAAGACTTTTGTAAGGAAGAATGGGCGAAGATACCTCAAACAAAAATTGAAAGACTCTTGGCTAGCTAAAAAAAAAGCGTTTACAAGCTGTGATACTTGCCAAAGGGGGCAGTACAAGGTATTAACTCTGCAGGGTGCCCAAACTTTTGCAGACGCCATTTTTTGTTTTCTGTTATTTTGAAAGTGTAAATGACGGAAATAAAACCAAACATTTGACATGTTATACGATTGTCTAATCTGTAATTTGATGCCTTTTGGCGATTTTTCCATCTTTTCTTGGCTTCTTTTCTTTTTGCACATTGAAATGAATTTTGGCCTGGGGTGCCCAAACTTTCGATCCCCACTGTACAAGTACTTAAAAATAGTGTAAATTCTATCATCACTTTAAAAATTCAGTACAAGGAAGCCTTTGACGTTCCAGGAGTACTTTTATTTCCCCCTCATCTTAAATTTGATAATCCATTGTTATGATATCAAACCACAGGTCCTCTTCAATTCTACCTCGCTGCACCCAGTGACTAATCCACAGTACTAAGCACAATAAAGAGCAGTGTAGATTGTGTTGTGTCACCACCTATTTCTTTTCTTACTCTGAAAAACTCCATTAGAATTATGGCTTTAAGTATGGATTTACTGGTGTGAATGGGGTTCTTGTGGGGTTCTTGTCTTCCATTACACAAGTTCTAGTTCTCTGGATCCTCAGTCACATAACAGCACGGTTAGCGGTTTACTAGCTTGTAAAGTAACAAACTTGCTTTATCACTATTTTTGTTGTTTGTTGCCTGAATGATGGAGACGATAGTAACGAGAACCTGTAATGTTCAGTCATGAAGTATGACTTCACTTCATAGGAACTTGCTCATTGCAGCCAGCCAAGTAAAACCAGTTCTGAGCTATGCTACGTGTTACTGGCTGCCAAAGAGACGGTTTGCCACCATTAGACTGAAAGATCTATGAGCACAACGGTCTTCACTTCTGTTATGTAGTCTCTCCTGTGTCTGATTGTACTGCACCTCTACCTTTGTTGGCACTGCATACAGCATCAGTATAATAATGGTAATGATCCAGTGTTTCAGAGTTCCGGACATAGCCAGGTTGTAATGTCAGCAGAGCAAATGCATTTTAATTATTTTGCATGCAGAGAAAATACGAAGCTCTTGCAAATAGAACTTACATTATGCTTAATCTGTAATTAGAGTTGAGCCAGTAAACATCACCTCAACTAATTCTGTTTTCACATAGTAGTTCAACATGGTTTTATGTCTATACTTGCATTTGTTTTACGTGGTTTGCCCTCACTCTGAAATGACCTGATCCTAACCTCTGTGCGTTTTTCTGCCTGTTACATCGCCATTGTGAAACTCACATTTGTGACCTATGGACAGCTAATTGTCATCTGTCTCTAGCAAAAATGTGAGTCATTAGAAATATTATATAATTAATGGGTAAGTATGCTGAATGTAATTTTTCGGAAACGTACCCATTCATTAACATTCCGGCACGCAAGACCTGCTGCAACACTAGGCGGTACCCGATGCGAGACTCGACTGAATAGGTTAGTGGGGTCTTAGGGTTAGGCTGCAGGGAGAAGGGGATGGTTAGGGTCAGGCTGCTGGGAAGGGAGGGTTAGGGTAATGAAAGGGGGAGGGTTAAGGTGAAGTTTAGGATAAGGGTTGGAATTGGGGCTCATCGCTTACAGCAGGGAAAGAACAGTCAGTTGGCGTCCCTCCTTGAATACGCGGTATGGAAAACGGCCCTGTGGAAAGCGGTGAGCCTCAGTTCCCCGTCCCCCCCCCCCCCCCGCACAG
>WWET01002031.1:32104-58839 GCA_011038615.1 Limnodynastes dumerilii
TAAAAAGAGAATTTTGAATGGTGAGTATACAAATTTACTTTCATTGTATCATACATTCCCTTATGCTTATCTGTGGTTTGAAACCTGAGAGTTAAATACTGACTTTTAACAGACTTCTGTGTAAAGTTAGGTTAGCCACAATCCACTGGAAATCTTCGGTTTATAAAGGTTAATAGATTATAGCAAGAATGGCATGATATATTGGGAACTGAATACAAGACAGCAATTGCTATTAGAGGAAACAGGGGAAGGTGGAAGTGGCAAGCTGCACTTCTGAATTGTTGGAGATGAGTGGAAAAAACTCTATGAATGTTCTATGGTTAAGAATTGTGGGCTAGGGGTCAATAGAGCATGTGGTAGATACAGCCAGACATCATAAATTATATGCAGATACACACAGATGTGCCCAGTTCTATAAAAGGATTATTATTCTAAGATATACTTACGTAACACCTTTTACATATGCTTTTTTTATAGACAAGCAGACAATTTACAATAATGATTAACTTATTATAAATTGAGCTGAATCATATATTTATTTATTTTTATTTGAAGCAATCAGCAGTAAAAGAGTGTTTTTGAATTATGGTTCGAATACAAGTCAATCCTGGTTCACAGCGTTATAGTCAAGCAATAAAGAGAGCAGATACTACAAAAGAAGCACTAAGGTGGCAAAGCAGAGATATCATGGGCAACTCCAGAAGACACAGCATTTCAATAGAGTATCCAGCGCCTTTAAAGAAGAGGGGTTAGGGACATCCAAAAAGGAACTTTCGGATGTCCCAATTTCGCAAAGCAGAGTTTCTAAGCAGAGATTGACAACAAAAAAGGAGCCATGTATTGGCACAATCAGACTTTCTCACTCTTCTTGTGTTCCTGGGCAATAAGCATGGATATTATGCAAACAGGCACAGCATTTCTGAAAGAATTGGCATTAGTCCCTCTTATGGTTGTTGGGCTTAAGACACTAGCGATAACACCAGTTTGAGTACAAGGCTCAAACAACTTATGGTCTATCACTTCCAGAGCTGGTGACGTCTCTCTGGTACCGAGGGATCGAGGGAAATTTCTTTTTGGAAGGGAGGTTATGATTTCCCTTGATAATGGTGTTGAATGATAGTTTTGCCTGTAATGCTGTCAGTGTTGGTATATAATATATATTCATTCCTGTATCCCATGGATATAGGCATCAATTTAAATTTACATTCATTTAAATATCAATTAGACTTTTATGTATTTTCAGTCTGATATCCAACTTATTACTTAAGAGCTGGAGATTCTTTGGCACAAATCAGGAATCGTTTATATTTTGAAGGATGGTTATAATTCCCAACAGTGGTACAGAAAGTAATAATTTTTTCTTCAAGGTCAAGGTTCTCTAATAGGCACCGCGACCTTGTGGTGAAAGGATCAGGGGCCAGATTTACTAAGCCGCGAGTTTGGAAAAGTAGAGATGTTGCCTATAGCAAATCAGATTCTAGCTGACATTCTCTAGTATGTATTGGGAAAGTGAGAGCTAGAATCTGATTGGTTGCTATGGGCAACATCTCCACTTTTCCAAACCTGCAGCTAAGTAAATCTGGCCCCAGGTCTCCCCTTGGCAACGAGTAAGAGCTCTGATTAGCACCAGAGATCATTATTCCCAATTTCTATTCACGATAGAGCACTAGTCCCAATATTATTGTCTTCCTTAGGCATTCCAGATGGAGATATGAGGCTTGTGTCCTTGTCCTCGTACTTGTTCTTACTGCCACCAACACTGCAGATCATGGACCAGATTCACACTTAAGTATGTGATCCATAGGTACATATATGCATGTATCCGTGCCTACTTCTCTGGTCCCCTCCCCTGGCCGCTCCCGTTTTTAGGTGCCTAATAGCACTTATGACAACCTTAACTAGTTGTGCATATTTTCCCTCTTAAGGAGGGAAAATGCGCACAGAGAATCAACAGCCCTCTCTGCTAGCCTAATCTACATCCCTTCTCCCACTTATTTTACCTAACTTCCCCTGGAGGCTGCCGTGACATGCCTCCTCTTACCTAAAAACCTATGTGCGGTCTTTAAAGATCGCACGTAGTTAATCTATGTGCCTAAGGGCTGCGAAGATTGTATAGTTATGATGACTACGCATGCGCGGTGAGCAAAAATTGAGGAAATACATAGCACTGCATGTTGAGGGCTTTCTCTGCAATTAGGGATGAGTATCAATATCAAAGTGCCTCCCCCTTTGTTGTCATCTGTGGATAGTAGGGTCATACAGAGTTTGATTACTAGTTGAACCAAAGACACAGGTTTGTTAATCTGGTCGTCTAAACCAACTAACTTACAGAGGGCAATTGCATGAATATAGGTTGCCTCACTCATTTTTTACAGGTACACTGTTCCTTTTTAATCTCAGTGGACCTGATTCACTGAGAATTTCTTAAATCTCTGTGCATATTTTTAAGAACCAAAAAACTGCACATGCTCAGAACTTGAAACTATGTACAGAAACCATAGCCGAGTGATTTACAGCTAAGAACGGCTACTTAGGAATGATTCATGATTCGATACCCAATGACATCCGCATGCATGGCTAGAGGGGCAAGACTCCTAATGCAAATGAATGACTTATGGGCTACTAATGTACAGTATGGGCATTCCTTGACAGTTAAGAAGAAACTAGCTTATGCAATATAAGAATGCAATCTACAATCCTTAAGTTCACATCCGCATAGTTTGCTGTTAGCCTATCCGTCATGCTATTTTGCTGCATATTTCTTATGAATGCATATGTTTTGTTTAATTGAGCCAATTACAGCCTCTATAAGCTATAGCTATTTAATCTGCTGCAGCTATGGCATCTTGTGGAACACTTTAACCATGTTAAGGAAGTACCATGTAGGTATTGTTTTGTTAGTTTTGTTAAATGTCCATTTTGTATTTGTTTGTATTAATGATAGTTGTCTTTGTCTTGTGTATATATGTATACATACGTACATACTTAATTCAACATGTGTTGAACTGACTTTAAGGGTAAGGCATAATCAAACAAAAATGGTAATATATAATGATAATGTATGGTCATTTTAATTTTTTTTTATCAATTAAAAATAGGGCTACAACAACTATGCCAGAGCCCGCTGCCAACAGTTTTTTAAAAGTTATGATGGCCAAAGCCACATCATGCCAACCACCACCAAAATAAATTATCTTTGTAAATTAAAATGGTTATATTTTGGTTATGTGTTTTTTTTTTATTCTTGCACACATTTACATAAAGAACATATTTACACATATACATGCCTATGCATAACTATGTATGCTTAAAAATAGTTGTAATGGAAATTGGAAATGGGAAATATCTCAATATCGGTTGCAATCTACAGTTAGAAAGTGTGGCTTCTGATAAAGGGATATTCGAAAGTTACTTTTCAAATGTCCCTTTTTCCGAAGCTTACACTTTAAGCAATTTTTTTAATGAATGGGTGAGTATGCCGTTTGGCATACTCCCCCATTCACATTTGAAAACAGCAGATCACTCGCCTGCACCTTTGCCGCTGCTGACGCCACTATCGCTGGTGGTGAGTAAACTCTCTCTACAGGGTTAGGGTCAGGCTGTAGGGGAGGGGGAGCTAGGGTCAGGCTGCAGGGGATGGAGGATTAGGGTCAGGCTGCGGGAGATGGTGGGTTAGGGTGAGGCTGCAAGTAAGTGAGGGTTAGGGTCAGGCTACCAGGAAGGAGGGTTAGGGTTAGGGTAGTGAGAGGGGAGGGTTAGGGTAAGAAATAGGGGAATTGCTGGGGGAAAGCTCGATGCTCCGTCGATCGATTGCAATGCCTCCTTGAGGCATATGAAATCGAAATCCCAGCCAGTTTGCACTTGGCTGGGAGGAATCGGCTTTTTTAAAATGGGACTTTCAGACCGGAGCCCCACACCCTCAATATATACACATAGTTCAAAGTAACACTTTTAGGATTAAGTACAAATTACAATTGAAATAAAATAAGTATGATGATGATTTGCATAATGCATGTCATTTTCAAAATACATCTCATGTGCAAAACAGAAATGTGTTCACATATGTACAGCACACATCAGAATGTAGGTCACAATGCACATCAAGGAAATGATAATAAACTGTATATTGTAAAACGGATGTGCATGTTTAGCTATATAACATTACAAGATTCTTAAATGAAACTAATGTACATCTAAGCCTTTAAAAAACAAATAAAAGGTTTTTTTTTAACAATGTAAAATCTTTATAATCAACCACAATTAAGTTTACCACTTTCAAAACAAAAAGACAATGAATGGTTAATTTTAATAAATGCAAACACGATCATTGAATAAATCCATGTTGTGTCCTTTTATGCTTAGACTAACAAAGAAATCCAAATGAAAGAATTTACCTGATTCATTGTAGCAATTCATACATTTATTTTTGTATCTAGGAATCATGTGTAACTTTAAGAACCTAAATGGCCACGCAATTCACCTCTAGCTAAAAAAAATACGCATATATGCATATATTTAGGAACGTACATTTTCTCTGTGTGAATCAGGTCCAGTGGCACTATTTTTTCTCTGTAGCTCTTCACCAGTTGTGCAAATCATTCTTTTAACTGCTGCAATGTTTCTATATTGTATCTTCTGAATATCTTCTCTACTCCAAGATGGTGTAATATGGAATGCAGGGGTGTGGGTCCCCGCAAAGAATGGCACTATTTCAATAGGGCTGTTCTCTCCCAGCTAGCTTGGAACTGGCTGGGATATCGATTGCTTATGCCTCGAAAAAGCATAGCAATCGATCCCTGGAGCACCGAACACGGTGAGAAAGGTGAGTGGCTAAACTAACCCCAACCCTTCCCCTAATTCTAACCCTAACCCTCCCCTTCCATCACCCTAACCCTCCCATTCCCGCAGCCTGACCCTAACCTTCCCTTCCCTGCAGCCTGACCCTAACCCTCCCTTCTCCCTAGCCTGACCCTAATACTCCCTTCTCTATAGCCTAACCCGAAGACCCACCTCCCCGTAGCCTGACATTAACCCTCCCCTTCTATGATCATAATCCACCCTCCCATCCTAAGTGCCTAACCCTAACCCCCCCTAATACTAAACTCACCTCTCCGTAGCTGTCATACGGCGGGTCTGCGAAAATGAATGGGCGAGTATGTCGATCAGCACACTCACCCATTCATAAAAAAAATTCTGAAATGGCCCCCTGTTTGCAAAGTGGGCCATCAGACCAGAGACTGCAACCGGGAATGCAGATAGTTGTAAAGTCCACCTGTTGTCACTAAATGACATACAGGTTTAACATATTGCTATTACTCTGAAAATGGAGCAGAACACAATGGAGAAGCAGGATACATGACACAGGTCAGAGCAAGACACAGACAGAGTCAAGGGACAAAGATAAACAGAGCGGTGTGAGCAAAGAGCCAGACACAGACAGAGCAGAGGAGAGATACAGATACAGAGTGGTAGGGCAAAGTCAGACAGAGCAGAGGAAGTGGAGAGCAGGACACAGAGGATGAGCTGGAGGACAGAGCAGACCGATGAACCAGAGGATGAGCTGGAGGACAGAGAAGACCGGAGAGCCAGAGTATGAGCTGGAGGACAGAGCAGACCAGAGAGCCAGAGGATGAGCTGGAGGACAGAGCAGACCGGAGAGTCAGAGGACAGAGGCAGAAGACAGAGTGAAGGACAGACAGTGGAGAAACAAGGGGCCTGATCCAGAACAACACCCGCCGTTGCTAGGACGGCGGGCGTAAGCGTACATACGCCCGCACAGGGGGAGTGTCAGGGTAAGTAAACGCCGATACGCTGTGCTTTAGTAAGCACAGCGCATCGGCATAGGTCTGGATCAGGCCCAAGGTAACAGAGCACAAAGGGAGCAGAGAGCAGGACACAGAAGACAAGTCAGAAAATAGAGCAGGAGGACAGAGCATGGTGATATTAGTAATTTTTTTGTTAAAAAAAAACATTGAAAAAGCCACCACATAACAAGGAAAATTGCGGCTTGATATAACCTTGTCTGCATTTCACAAAGCCCTGGATTGTTTAGAAAGAAACGTAATACTCTACAACAAACTGAGTCAGAAAATAACTAAAAAAAATTACAAAAGATATATTTACTAAACTATACAAAATGTGGAATACTTTTATTTGACACTGCTGTTTGCAGAACTACAATCTCCAACTGGAAAAACTTCACATGCTTAGTTAGCATTTAAAAAATATATATATATTTAATAAAATGCTTTTCATGAACAGATCAGATGTTTTTCTGTGTTTAATTGTGTTCCACATTTAACTTGTAATTCACAATGAAACTCACGTACATCATTTTCCCAAGAGCTGATAGAAGGAAAATATTGCTTCTACACTCGTTCGAGATGCAGATATAATTTAATTTGGAGATCACCAGCTGTGAGAAAATAGAGTGTGAATCTGGATCCATGTACTTGTTTAAGGAGGCTAATCAAATCCCAAAATCTATATTGTTCTTTATGTAGTCTTCTGCAATTTAATAAATAATTGATTGAAACTACTAGAGCCTTAATGTATACACACACTGTAATATCTAATACGCATCTTTAGAAATAAAAAAAGCATATTATGTACAACTTGATGATCTTATGTATGTGTGATAGCATACTCTTTGTAGCAGGTGTTGATACAGTGTTGCTAAGAGTTTGGGGATTTGAGAAAGCAAAGAATTACAATAAGATGTTTCTTACAGTTATAAATACTATTTTTTATGCTAGGTATGTTTTTTGTTTAATATAGCTTTATCTTATACCACTTTCACATCACCACCCTTGAAAAACCCAGGATTTTAAACCCGTGTTTTCCCAGGCGAACTACCGTATAATAAAAAAAAGCTGTCGTCTTCCTGCAGATAATCCACCAGATTACCATAACCAGAAAGGCTGGCATTCCATAATATTGCAGGCGGTAGTTGACCACAATTATTGGTAAGCATCATTTTCAATATTCATTGAAATGATGTGTAGTGCAACTGAATACTAAATATATGCTATTTTCAGCTTCACAGATGTATTTTTTGGCTGGCCTGGACACTCTCATGATGCTCGAGTGTTGGCTAACTCCAACATCTACCACCTTGCTGAGGGGGATCAAGGTGGATACTTGTTCCCCAGAGAGGTAAATATATACATTTATTTGAGATGTACATATTGTCTATTTTTTGTAATTAATATTCATTTTTGGGGGCAGTCCCTGTCGTGTTTTCAAAACTGACCATCCATATATTAGATATTTAAAACTGTTTCCTTGCTTTGCAGATGTCAAAGACTGTGAATGGTGTGGAGATCCCGGTGCACATCATCAGGGATTCTGTCTTACCTTTGTGTCAATGGCTGATTAAGGGCTTCACACAGCACCATCAACTTTCTCCGGAGCAAGTATGCTTTATGCATACCCTCAGCACAGATGGTTATGGAAAATGCCTTTGAACGTTTAAAGGGACGATCGCGGCGTTTGCTAAAACTCTCAGACATTGACACAATTTTGTGCTTCATGTGGTTGCTGCTTGCTGTATTTTGACAACATCTGCAAAATACAGGGAGAGTAGTATCTGCCAGGGTGGAACTTACTGGACTCTTAACTACCTGAGCCGTCTGATCCAGACACAAGCGAGGATGGGTGTTAAAACACCACTGCGGAATTCATTCGCACAACCCTCGCCACAAACCTTTATTCAGTTTATTAATGAGCACAATGGAGTAGATCCAGAACTCTGGCAATATGTTTCCTCGCGTAGCGTATTTACGCGTGCGTACCTTCTATACACTCCCCTTGGCACACCCCTTGAATGTACGTATTTTGTTTGAGATCCGCTTTCCAAACCCTACCTTAACTTTTGCCCACGTAACCGATGTCATCCGCTCACGTACGTATGGACAAACGCGTATTTACGCGGCTAAGCACGCCCATACTATACACTTTAAATACAAACCCCTGCCTACATAGCGTATTTCAGACGTAATTTTGACTCACGTAAAATTGGCACGCCCACACGTAAGGATTTACGTGACACATACGTGAATGGCCCATACATTCACATTTATGCTACGTATTTTCTATGGTGCGCGAATGCGCAACACTTACCAAGACGCGATTTTACGTCTCCGCCACGTGTAAATTCGCTCACAAGCGTTGTTCTGGATCTGGCCCAATATTTTTAAATAAAAGCTGTTTATTTTGACTATGACAGGTTTTTTTTAAGTTAGCATATTGTTACATTGGGAGTGCTGTGCTTACCGCTCCCCTCTCCACGCGTCCCGTCCACGGCCTGCTTTTGCTCCTCTCCACCGCCGACATCGTCCCCTCCAGGCGCGCGCTCCGTCAGCTGTTTTGGAGACTTGATTCCCGGCGCTTAGTTTCTTCCTCCTCCAGCGCGTCGGCTGCTAACCTATCAGAGGCTAGCAGCCTCTATTTAATCTCTCCCCGTTCTCACACATAAGCATTACATTTTTTTGTTTCTATTTCTTTGTAGCCTGCAAAATTAAAAGAGATATTTTGAATATGCAAAGAAAGAAAAGCAGAATCTTGTGTTTGGCATCGCTAATGTAAAGCTATTTGCTAAATTCTCTACAGTATATGCATCGTCAGAAACCATTGATCTTTATTCATGCAGTGTTATGGCAAGACTAATGAATGGAATACAGAGAGCACACTTTTATACAATATTTGAGAACTTTTTATCTTTGCAAACATGAAACAAAACTTTAAATGTGTTTTTAATGGGAGGCTAGACCTACAGGATATACCACTAAATGTAAAAGTACAAAGAGGGCAAAATAAACAAAGTAGCATTTTAGAAAAGCCAGAATATAACAACAGTTGATAATGTACATTAGCTATAAAATGTGCTCTGAATTTCCTTTTCAGCCTTATACTTTAGTGCTGTCATCATTTTAAGTACAATTTTGTGCACTGCATGTGACTTTACTGTGAAAATTTTAATTACATGCAAATGATACAGAATACATTTATGCAGATTTTGTATCCACTTCTAGTGTAGTGATTAAGATGAAGACATAGTATTTTAATGAGGTTGTTTTTGAGACATTTTCTTAATTGTGCTATTCAGAACAAAACCTATCAATGCAAAAGTCTTTGCACCCTATATTGTGATAAATATCTAAAGAAACCTTTAAAGTGATATCAATAGGGATTTCAATAGGCCGGTTTATAAAAAAAAAATATATAATAATAATATGCATAGTAACTTTATCAATTAATAAAAATATTTATACTTGTAAGAGTTGGCCAGAGTCGACCTGATCAACTTTGTGACCTAGGCAAACTTTAAGCTGGTGACCCCTGGATCCGGTTCATAGGGCCTCATTTACAAAAATCGATTTTTCATGTCGATTTCAAATCGACAGAAAGCGTCGCGATTTTGCCGCAATTTTATTGGCAAAATCGCTGTATTCACAAAGGGGTGCTTATCTTGGGGGATAAGCATCGCTTTATGAAGGGCAAAATCGCCGTCGCTTACATGTGTTAAAAAAAAGACAACATACAGCACAGCATGGTTGTAAGGCTTAGCCTTGCTGCACTGATAGAACTATAAGTGTCAGCATTGTTGATCCTTGTAGTTCTATCAGCATCAGCATGGTAAGCCATATAGCCATGCTGAGCTGCATGCTGTAAGAAAAAAAAAACACATACAGTGGCACGTTTTACATATGCAGTATACATATACAGATTATACAGCTCTACTTAGCGTATAATCATTAGTAGAGCCGCATCACATGAAGAATGTTCAGGACGACTGGTATGTAAGCAATAAAAACAATAAAAGAGGCAGCATGGTGGCTTAGTGAGTAGCACTTGTGCCTCACAGCACAGCGATTCCTGGACTAGGCCTTATCTGTGTAGAGTTTTGATGTTCTCCCCCTTTCTCTGTGGGTTTCCTCTGGGTGCTCCGGTTTCCTACCACACTCTAAAAATATGCTGGTAGGTTAATTGGCTGCTAAATAAATTAACCCTCATGTCTGTGTGTGCATATGTATGTCTGTTTTAGGGACCTTAGTACAGAGACGAAACTACCGGTGGTGCAAGCGGTGCACGGCACCGGGGCCCATGAAGATAATGGGGCCCACAGCAGCCACCGCATGAGCCACTACTGCGGTGGCTGTGGGCCCCATTATCTCCATGGGACCCGGAGTGTGTGTGCATGCAGAGCCGGCGCGGCCTCCCCGCTGTGGAGACTGTCAGCGCTCATACAGGAGTCCTGTATGAACGCTGGCAATCTCCATAGCGGGGAGACTGCGCCGGCTCTGCATGCACACACACAGAGCCGGGGCCCATGTAGATAATGGGGCCCACAACCACCGCAGTAGTGGCTCATGCGGTGGCTGCTGTGGGCCCCATTATCTTCATGGGCCCCGGTGCCGTGCACCGCTTGCACCGCCAGTAGTTCCGCCTCTGTGGTCTGGTGGATGTTGAGGTGCAAGTGGATATTGTTGTGGGGGAGGTGGGGTAGGGTCATTCTGGGGAGGGTAGGGTGGGCACGATGTTGGGGGTGGTGGGTTCTGTGCCTGGTAGTGCATTTCCTGCATTATCTCCCTTATAAAGCCCATATTGCATTTCCTGTTTTCCTTACTGATTCTGATCCTGTCCAGGAAGTTTTGCTGCAATTGCTGCTCATGTTCATAAAGCCCTTACATCCGTTCTTCATGCTGCCGCTGCATGGCTTTATCCATGTTGTCCAATTGCTCCTGCATTACTTACGTCACAACTTTTGTAGCTACCTCCACACGGCTCATTCTTTTTCGCTTCTTTTGGACACTGTAAACTATACAAGTGAAACAAAAGAAAAAAGCAGGTTAGAAAAGAAATATAAAATGTGTAAAGATGTTACCAAGGATACCAGTTATTAATAAACAAACTTACTAGTCTACCATAAAGCTTGGGAAGCACCAGGCTCTTCATGTGCAGCAAGAGAACGATCAACTATAACAGAGAAACAGGAGAAAACAGCACATTAGTATTGATGGACAATGGGCCTGATCCAGCGCTACGAAAATTCGCACGACGGGCGAATGCGAACGTACGCTCGTCGTATCAACCTACACGCCCCTAGCACTCCCATAGTAAAATCCCTGCTTACGGCGGCTATACCCTACACTGGGTACGACCGTCGGCCGTACGAAAATTCGCAGAAAATACGCTGAGAAAATACGCTTAGCACGCCCATACTGTACAATTTAAATGGCTATCCCCGCCTCCCTGTAGTAAAACGGGCGCCCAGCCGACCATCGTAAAAAAAATACGCCCAGCGAGCGAAAAATACGCTAACGATACGCCCGCTATTCGCTCATGACGCTCGGGCGACCGGAAGCTGTCATACTGGGCATGCGCATTGCGAATTTTTTTCCGAAAATTCGCATACGCTCGTCGTACGCTCGCTTGCGAGCGTTGCTCTGGATCAGGCCCAATGTGACAATTTAATTTTGGACTTTTACAATTTTACAATGGACATATTATTGTTTTTGAAAATGCTGTCCTTTGTGGATCTGATGACAGCATGGAAAGACATTATTGAATTTTTAAAGCAAAAATCACAATTTATAGAATTCACGCAAGGATACAAGTAATAAAAACAAAGATACTTACTATTCCTGCGCAAAGTTGGGTATAAAGTTGGCTCATCCTGAGCAGTGGATCAGTGTTCGGAAAGGAGACCTCAGTCGCAAGAGAGTTATAAAAGGAACTGTCCTCATCTTTGGCCTGGCAGGAGTGTATTAATACAGACCTCCTGAGTACACATATAGCAAACAGGGACGCCCTACAGGAGGTGCCTTGATGCTGGGCAGGTGAGTTTAACCCAATATAGCTATATTGTGAACTAAACCTCCTTTTTATGTATGTGCTGACACATAGTGTTATATAATGTTTGTCTGGAACGCCAGAACTTTCTTTTGTTCCTTATGACTAGAAGATAGTTGTAACACTGTGCCCTGCAAATATACTATACCATCAGCTATACCCACATACTGATATATGTACAACCCAGACAGTACACTAGTGACCACCATAGAAAGATTACTTATGACAGCAATAGAGACTACACCATAATTACTGCCATACAATACAAATGTCATCTTAGCTACTGCCACACAATATACACTTTCCTGCACCTGTCTGCTTTAAGCCAACCTTTTTGCCCCTGTATGCCTCAAGCCATTCTTTCCTATCATCCTGTGTGCCCCTTGTATGTGCCCAGCCATCCATTTCTGTCTGTTATATGTGTCCAGTCTCCACTTCTGCCCCTTGTATATGTCTTTGGCCTCTATTTCTGCACCTTCCATATGTTTCTAACCTCCATTTCTACCCCTTGTATATGTGTTCAATTTTTCACCTTCCATCAGGAACCAATTAACACTACAAAAGAAAGCACAAATAGCAAACTACCTCTGTATAATTTCACCTTCACCACCAGGAAGGCTTTGAGGCCCCATTCACAATACAAGAATTTAAGCAGGTGATAATTCGCAAAACAGTCGCTAGATTCCAACACCACAGATATCCTTAAAGCAGACAATAATCCTCCCAATTCTCCGATTAGACTCATCTAAATTTTAAATATAGACACAAAACTGATTACTAAGCCAACCACTTGAATCAGGTACTCCATGAAATAATACACAGAGACCAGATAGGTTTCGTACAAGGGAGAGAAACCTGGGACAGTATGACTAAACTCATTAACCTTATCCATCACATAAAAAAAACCTTTTGACTGAGTTGGACAATGAATTAAGAATGTTTTCAGGTTTGGCATTCTGATCATAAAATGTAAGAATTAGCTAAGAAACACATTGAGATCGTTACGTGCCGAGTGAAAGTCTATCAAAGCCAAGGATGGCCCAACCAACGTTGCGAGTCCCTGCAGCGATGTTTCACATTGCGAAATAGGGACAGCCGAAAGTAGCTTTTCAGCTGTCCTTATTTCGAATGTGTAATACCGCAGAATTTTTTTTTAATGAATTTTTTATGATTCGCATACTCACCCATCCATTTTCGGGAAAGCTGCCAGTGCCGCCAACGGACCTGACCACCAGAGAGGTGAGTAACCCTCTCCGGGGACTTAGGGTTAGGTTAGGTTAGCTGTTAATTAAAAAATAAGTTTATATAAAGTATAGCCGTAATTTGTGAAAATATTGCAACAACTAAAAATTACAAATTCATTGTCAAACCATGTACATAGCAGGGGAGCTCAAATACCTCGGAGTGGATGTGGACTTAGCATGCTTCCATAGAATTATGGCTTTCTACCATTTACAATCATCCAGGGTCAGGATTAACAGAGACTTTTCTAACCCATTCCAGATATCTAATGGCACACGCCAGGGCTGTTCCTTTCCACCACTATTTTTGTGCTATGCATGGAAGCCCTGGCTCACATACTATAACAATGATGTGACCATCATCAAGATCAAAATCATTAAATAAAAATGATAAATTTAGGTGATGAATATGGGCCTTTATAGTCCTCTTTCTATAGGACTCTATGATATAAAACCTTATGGAAGGTGGGAAATTTTAGTGATAAAGAGATTTGATATGGGACATATTAAAGGTAAGACACATAATTAAACCCTGTTCTTTATCTTTAATTGTGTCAAAATTGTCCCTAGGCCTCTATGTCCCCCTTATAATTGAACTATATATGACATAGAGCACTACAACAGGCGATAACTACAAAGAAAAAAATAGCTTTATTTTAACATGAAAATAAAGCCCTATTATGAGGGCATAAGGGCACTTCTTGGGATTTGGGCAATGTAAATCTAAATGAAGCTCTATAGGGATTTCAGTGGTGTATATCTCGATTTGCTTACTACCTGTAACTAGAAAAGGTAGCATATAAATGAAAAAAGGGAAGAATATTGGTAGTTAAGAAATAAACAAAACAAAAACAAAATACAAACATTTAGGTAAAACGTGAAACGTGGATGGTCACAGTGGACCGGATTCACAGTTAAAAAGGTACGGATTCTCAATTATCTGCACCTAAGCACTCAATAAACACCCGTGACATCCCCCATTTTTAGGTGCCTAAAGGCACTTAAGAGTAACATAGGCAACCTTATCTTCCTTATTTTCCCTCTTAAGTAGAGAAAGTACACACAGAGTTTAGTAACCGCGCCCTGTAGTTACTAAACTCCCCCCTCCCACTTTACTTATCTTTTTTATGGAGGCTGAACTCAAAAAACTACTTGCGGACAGTAAAGACCGCACATAGTGAATCTACGTGCCTATAAGCGACGTAGATTGCATGGCAAACTATACTGCGCATGCGCAATACTTAAAAACCTAAAAATATGCAGATAAGAAGCTACAGCTTCTTAGGTGTGAATCAGGGCCAAATTGTGTAATGTTTGTAAGATAGTTTTAGCAAGGCAAGATAATTGAAAGATAATGGACACCAGAAAAAAATGGGCCTATAAATAAATATAAGGAATTGCAAAATAAAATTTGCACATTTATTTTTACCAGGTATTCTGATAGGAAGAAATATACAACTGGTCTGATTCGTTTGATTTGGCCATGCTCTTGCAGTGACTTTCTCTGTGATTAATGGCATTGATCTCTGTATTATTTTGAAGTGTAACTAGAGGACATTTTTTTGAGTTTCAACAGCCTGGAGATTTGGAACTGCCTGCTTGTTATGGATTGGAGACAAACTATTATTTCATCTCTAAATGGGTCTTAGAAGTACCTTCTGCATTATTGATCAGATGTACTGGAGCTTAGAAGTCTCTGTTCGGTTGTGTAAAACGTCTGTCTGCCACAGTTAACAATTTTATTTCTCTCTAATTTACTTTGCTTTCTCTATTAGCAAACTGGTCCCAAGGGAGGTCCATGTCTGTTTTGACACATTAGGTAAAGATTTAAGAAGTCATAATAGCAATATGTAATGCCTTAATACATTTAACTTAGAGTGATGGCTGTGATGACAGCATCAGCTCATACATGATTTTCATGTATATCGCTGCCAGTGTTTCATGCAAAGGGAACAACATGTATTTACTATTTCCATATAATGAATACATGTGAATTTATATATATATATAAGTCTAGATTTCTGTATTAACCATAGTTTGCATCAAATCCAACTACCTTCATATGTCTTCAGCATTTAGGGCCTGATCCAGACCTACGGCTGCAAGCGATTGTACGCCGGTCGGGAGCGTAAAACCGGGCGAAAAAACGCACTGCGCATGTGCAGTATGACAACTTCTGGTCGTCCGAAGGACATGAGCGTACAGCGAGCGTATTTTCAGCTCTTTTTTCACCCAAGGGGCGTGCGTTTAGTACGACGATAGTCCGGACGCTCGAGTTACTACACAGAGGCGGGGATAGCCATTTAAATTGTACAGTATGGGTGTGCTAAGTCCCGTACGACCAGCGTATCGTTACGAAAATTCGCACACACGCTGGAAAAAGTTAGGGTAGGGTTCAGTCGCCGTAAGTAGGTACAATCAATGGGAGTGTCATGGGCGTGAAAGTTTATACGCCCGGGCGATCATACGCTACACTTGCGGGCGTAGGTCTGGATCAGGCCCTTAGACTCTACCATAAAGAAACTGTATTAAATATGTTACTTTTGGTTAAAACAAAATGTAGCATAATACTATGTACATATGTACAAAACTTCTCCGGTGTCCATCAAACTTCAGTAGCCACACTGGAGCCAATTAATAATGATTATCCGTACCACAAGATTTCAGAAAAAGTTTGATAAGCAGTACTGCCAACATCCCAAAGGAGTTTACCAGATTTCTGGGGTCCCTGAGGATTAGCAAGGGTCAAAGTACAGCGTATTACAAGAGAAACCCTTGCAGTGCTGGTAACACGCTCCCCCCCAAATAAAAATAAAATGTTCAGCCATTCACTTCCTTCCGCTTGTATGTGTCCAGCCATCCATTTCTACCCCTTGTATGTGTAACCAGTATCCAATTCTGCTTCTTGTATGTGTGTCCAGCCTCAAATTCTGACCCTTCTATGTGTGTCCAGCCTTCAATTCTGCCCCTTCTTTGTGTCCAGACTCCATGTGTGCCACTTCTATGTCCAGTCTCCATTTGTGCCCCTTCTGTGTCCAGTCTCCATTTGTGCCCCTTCTGTGTCCAGTGTTCATTTGTGCCCCTGTTATTTGAGACCTGTAGGACCAATTCTATTGTGAGGTCAGTGTTATTCACATGAAATGTGTTTGGCCCTAAAAGACCCCTATGAGAGCCCTGTATACCCAGTAAAGGTTATGTGAAAGAAGTTGGCGACGTTATGCGCCCCGTGTCTGTGTGAGCCGTGGTCTATATGTCCGTGGCCTGGGGAGTGCAGAGTTACACAAGGGGGAGCACCACATGCAAGTGACTTTCTGAGGAAACCCAGTCAGGAAAAAAGCATCAAAGTGCTTTTAATTTGATCCAGCAAACTTTCTCTTTACTCCTGTTATATGCTATATCAGGGATAGACAAACTGTGGCTCTCCAGGTGTTGCGAAACTACAATTCCCAGCATGCTTTACCTGCAAAAGCATAACTGGTACCTAACAAGGTAGTTTCGCAACACCTGGAGAGCCACAGTTTATCAAGTGGTGAACCATATGAAAGCTGACTGCATTGAGCGACTACATTGGTGAATTACAAGGGTCGGACAGAACTGAGGAGAACCATCGTGCCACCTGCTATTAGGTGGAACTGAACGGAGGAATCTCCACCTATAGCAGCAGAATATCATCCAGGTACTTGTACGGAATTTTTATCAGGTGCACGTGCCATATCTGGACAATTCAAGCTGAAAAATAGCAGTGGGCGGGACGCGATATATATTACAGCGAGGCGCCCGCTAGGATGGTGTGTTGGAGGAAAAACTAAAGGCACTGTGAGTCTATCTATATCACTGCTAAGCTCTTAGAAGGCAGTGAATATCGGCAATACATTTACCTGCTTGTTTAAACTTTTTGAATCACCGTTATTTGCAGAAAGAAAATCACCAATAATAGTGGTCTATCACCACAGAGGAAAAGATCACCATCTATATATTCTTACCACAACTTATCACTTTGAATAAGGTGGTGCTAATTTCCAAAGCTTATACTCTCAGAAGTAGAGTCAATGTTTTAAACGGCATATTGAAATTATTGAGGCCCCATATACTGCTGTTAATGATATTGCTGGGCCTTTTATATATTTCTCTATATATATTTTTTTTCATTGATTGATATGTTTGTTAATCATGTGCATGAATTTATATGGTTTTAATATGTTTATCTACATAGAAACATAGAAAGTGATGGCAGATAAGAGCCACATGGCACATCCAAACTGAAAACACATCATGTATTATTTTCAATAACCTCTTCATGAAATTTTGTCTCTGTGACTTGACCAATATGAGGTTACTGTTGCCTTAAACCTATGTATTGAATCTCTTCCTCAAACCTTTGTGAATCCAGGCCTTCTGCTGCAGTTTCTTTGCCTAATCCAGACTTAAAAGCAATTTCCGCTTGCACAGAGTTGCTAAAGTCCACATGCAAGAGGCTAGTGCACTCTCATGACACTCTCCTTTCACAGACATATATTAGCTGATTTACATGTCCATCAACCTACCTTACTTCTCTGCACGGATTGATGTGTGTACAAAATGCTCTGGTGTACAGAAGTGCATAACCCAGCCCATACTGTACAATTTAAATACCTCCCCCGCCCACAACGCATATACTCAAATGTGCAGACGCGCCCAAACATATGGAACTCTGAACTTACGGAATTGCAGTGTGCTCACAAAGGCTGACTTATGCTCATTACTTGCTTAAGTCAGCTGATATTATTAAATCTGAATCAAATCCATTAACTCCAACCTCCCTCATGACATTGGGGTAGATCCAGAGCTCCGCTTTCAATACGTTTCCTCGCGTAGTGTATTTACGCGCACGTACTTTCTATACTCTCCCCTTTGCACACCCCTTGAATGTACGTATTTTGTCTGAGATCCGCTTTCCAAACCCTACCTTAACTTTTGCCCACGTAACCGATGTCATCCGCTCACATACGTATGTGCAACACGTATTTACGCAGCTAAGCACACCCATACTGTACACTTTAAATACAAACCCCTGCCTACATACCGTATTTCAGACGTATTTTTGACTCACGTAAAATTGGCACGCCCACACGTAAGAATTTATGCGACACATACGTGAATGGCCCATACGATCATATTTACGCAACGTTACGGAGCGTATTTTCTATGGTGCGCATGTGCAGTACTTATCAAAACGCGATTTTACATGTCCACCACGAGTAAATTCGCTCAAGAGCATTGTTCTGGATCTGCCCCATTGTCTGTTGATCTGATATCCTGTTTTTATATACCTTTTTTGTAATACTTTTTTGTACTTTATGCTGGTCTGAAGTATGGTACCATTCTATCAGCGTGCAAAGTAGTGCTAAATACATGTTATTTACATTATATGGATGTATTCCTTCTTTAGCAGAAGTTTGAAAACTGCAGTAATTGACTGACGTACTATAGTGATATTGGGGTAGATCCAGAACTATGTGTGTGCGTACGTATTTTAGCGGTGCGTATTTTCGTACACGTAAGGTCGCTACACTCCCCATGGCACACCCCTTGCACGGACGTATTTTCTCAAATTACGCGACCCAAACCCTACCTAACTTTTCCTAACGTAACAGCATACGTCCGCTAACGGGCGTACAGACTACGCGAACGTACGCAGCTTAGCACGCCCATACTGTACACTTTAAATACCACCCCCCGCCTACTTCACGTAAAACGCACGTATTGTTCACTAACGTAAATTTGGCACGCCCACACGTAAGTATTTACGTTTGAAATACGTGAATCACCCATACGCTCTAAAATACGCTACGTGAATGTGCGTATTTTCTGTGGTGCGCATGCGCAGTGCGTACAAATCTGCGAATTTACGTCTCCGCCACACGTAAATTCGCGGAAATGCATAGTTCTGGATCTGCCCCATTATTTGTATATATTAGTTGTGAGATATTATTATTAATATAAAAATAAAATATATTCGTATGGCTTGATTCACAGTTGATAATGCATTAAGAAGTTGAAGCTCCCTCCCACACCATCTTGCCCTTTTTTAAAGAACCTAAGGCACTTAAGAGTGTAGGTGTACTGTGGTCCTAGACCTTCTTTAACTTCCCATGCATATTTTTCTTCTTAAGAAGCAGCGGATTCTTAGGTGTGAATCTGGTTCATAGTTATTAATGTGAAGACTTTTCTCTTTCTACATTTCTAATAACTTAACCTCAAACTTCACTCTTTGAGAACAGAACCTGAGATTATGTTTTGATGAGGAACATCTAATAAAACCAACTAAAAAGTGTAAATGTTAGGCTACTTGCTCCATATTCCCACCACTACCCTCTCTGAATCCTAAAACCTTTTTGTTTTGAATTAATTTAATAGAGGAACACTCTTCCGCCCAACGCCAGTATATTAGTATCTTATGTTCCCTTGCTCTTGCTTTGGTGGCTAGGAAATGGATGGCCCCTGAGTCTCCAAATTTAATAATTGGGTTGGCCTGGTTAATACTATGTTAAATCATGAGAGGTTTGTCCACACCAAGCAAAGAACTCTGGACCGTTTTCAAAAGATTTGGGCCCCCTGGTTGAACTCGCCATTGGTTTATATGCAATCTGAAGATCTTGTGATTGTGTGCAGACATCTTTATATATTGGAGGTGGCTAAAAATTTAATCTCTGTTTCCCAATATCAATGGAAGTAATGTTGAACATTAATGAGGTTTAATATGTATTGTATGTTGCATTCTTTGAAAATGTTTGACTGTACTGTTATGTATTAGGTCTATTGCCATAGCATATTATGTTTTACTGACCTAATGTATGTTATTGTGTTGGGGATTGATTTTATTGTGCCCTATTTAGAGGGATCTTGGGGGGACAATGGGGATTTAGGGAGCGTATGGGTTTGATTTTGTGTTATTTTATGTATCTTTTTTTGTTTTAAACCAAAACAATGTAAAATGAGCATTCCCATCCTTTTATATTGCATTCAGAAGGTTAAATGCTAATGCAATGGTACAAAATAGGTTGTGGAGTATTAGCAGTAAGCAGCTCGGTAGTTATGCAGCCATTACGGGTAGTGCACGCCCCCTGCACCTCCCGCTGTCGGTAGTAAATCTGGACACGTAAGTATCTACATTAACTTTTACAGCTAGTCGTAATGAGGCTTCCAAACCAACTGACCCTCATGTAAATGGCCATCCCCGTCTGTATGGTGGGGAGACGGTGGGTGGGGATGAAAGGTCAGCCCCTTCAGTGTACTTACTGATGTACATAACTTAGTTATGTACGTCAGTATGTACGCTATCGGAACATCTATCGCGCACGTGTTCCGAGACAGGGGACTAACGCAAATGACTAGTACATTGTCCCCTCATCCCTTCCACGAAACACATCTGTGAACGCTAGTGGTCTTGCAGTGAGTTTTGTTCAGGTCTGGACCTCCAAAATCTTGTGCATCTTTTTCTGGGCACATGCAGTGCAAAGGAACGCAGAGAGGACGGATAGCTTTGTCTATGCTAACTAAAATATCTAATGTGTGGTGCCCGGGCAGCAGATGGCAGCACATGCCTACCACTGGGCTAATGATAAATAGGTCTGTTATTATACCTTTCTAAACTGATAGAAAATTTCATTCAAAAAGTGCTTTTTCTTTTTTACACAAATACAAAGAACAGTTAGGTGGAAGTTTACTCTTAAACACAATAGAGTTTTCATTATTTCATAGACAATCCAGTAATAAGAAGGATTAGCTGGTGGCTAGTATAAGCAGACATATAGCCGAGCCAGGGAATTCCTTTTCTTTATGATGCATTAATAGCACTTACTGCCTTAATTGGAAATGCTCAATTGTACTCAGTACAGAGACTGCACAGTATGTTATTCTCTTAAAATACAATCTGACAGTACTTTGCTGTCCTACATTTCTATCCATTAATCAATCCTTTTCTGATGCATTAGTAATGTTCTTTTCATCATTTCACTCTTTACTTTACAAAAACTTTATCTTAGTTCTAGACTTTAGAATGTGTTTTAGAATGTATATACTAGAGTACATTGCCATATACTGTACTGTAGGGTCCAGTGGTAGCTGAGCGCTGCATTATAAAATAGATGTTTTCTTCACATTATCTTTCTTTCACCTCTGCCCTACATTTACTACAGGTAGGGAGGGCCTAAAAGGTCGTCAGGGGTATATTCCACCGCTTAGGTATACTGCAGCTGGTAGTATTTGCACTAGATAATTCTACCGAATTATAAATATACAGTCCAAAAAAGAAAAGGTGTGCAAACACAATATGCTGCGCTGTAACCAACTGTGATATGGGTCAGAAAATAAGAGCAATGCAATATAATTAATAAAAAGCAAAATATGGCTGACAATCCTAATTTAGATATCAGTCTTTTTCATCCCAAAGTCCATACAAAGTGATTAGGTTTGCAAAGGCAGTTATCTATGCTGTAGCCAGATAGATATGGGTCAAGATTGAACAATGCAACCTAGTTAATGGTAAATATAAAGAAGCGCAGTAACAGGAAAAATAAGTAAATAAATAATCCTGATTCAAGTCTTTTTTTTGTCTCAAAATAAAAGCACTGTGAGATAAAAGCACAATACTGCTCCAAATTTCAGCAATACAAGGTATCCAAGTCCTAGAGATACACTGTTGCAAGTTCTCAGTTCTCATACATCGGTGGATAGCGTATAGTTTGTAGATGTTATCTCAGTGGGATTAGATCACAAGAAGAATATGCAGTGAAAAAAATGTAAATAGAGAGCACAGTACCGTTCCTGAAGATCTTCGGTGCAGGGGGACGTCGGCAAGCTGTCTCTCCTCTGCCCGAGATGCGCTCCCGTTGTGCAGATGATCACAGGAGCGTTTTCGTTGTGAAGAGGCTTCTAATGCACGTGCGCTCCGCTGTTTGATGTTGGGGTCATGATATCCGCTCCCCAGGTGTCTCTGATGATATAAGATAAATAAGATAAATAAGATGTTTCACTTTTGTAGCAAAATGATACTGATTTTACAAAATCTTTATATTGCAGGAACATGAAGCTTTCTTTCTTTATACATACAAATTACACTTTGCATCTAAACCACTGCTATACAACTCTATGATATATCCAGCTCTAACCAATTACAATTAGTTACTAATAATATATAACTAGATTTTTTATGAAATAATCATATAACATTTCAATTCAATGGAGTATATTAAAGTTCATACACATATGGAACAAATTCTTTTTCGGTCATGAAACTATCACTATATAATTTCAGCAGGTATGTAACTGACTATTATCCTAAGCTATAGATTCCTATGAATATACACAATGGATTAGTACTAAGCTAGTAAATTGTGTCTATATCACTGTAAGTATACTTGTGCCGCCAATTCTTCTCTAGCTTTTATCACACTTTCCTGATCTCTTAGAAATCCTCCCTAACTCTTTTCCACACCTTTTCTCCTTCAGTATTGACTTCCCACCAGCTCCATTTAGTCTCTGCTTTCCTTCATTCAAAGGGACTCCTGGCAGTTCTGCATTAACTTTCTTTATGTATCTTCCTCCTGCTTATGTCCCTTTTACACCGGCTTCACCCCCCTACAATTACTTCAGCAGTTACTTCACACTCTGATTCCTCTTTTGCTCACCACCCCTTTGTCAGACGCCAAACTCCGTCCAGCACAGTCCCATGCACTTCTTTCACTGCTCCAACCCCTTCTCTCTCTCTCTCTCCAGCCTCTCTCACAGCCTGTCACCTTCGTCTGTCTCCAACCTCCTGCGGTCTCTCCGGCGCCAGTTACCACTTTCTCGTCCTGCTCACCGTCTCCGGCCTCTCCTTTCCTGCTCCGACCACAGGATGTCCTTTTCAGCTTCTTCAGCTCCCCTCTGAATCTCTCCTTCTCCTCCGACCAGATGCTGTATTCTCCACTCTCCAGCTGTATATTCTGCACACCTGATACGTCCATCAGACACTCGCAATCACCACCTCTCTCTGGGCTTCTTCCGCACATCCACTTGTCAGGTTAGCTGTTATCCAGCTTCCGTTGCCGCGCTATGGCTCCCCTCGTTCACTGTCACCTCAGCACTTTACCAATCTCCAGAACTCTCTCTCCCCTCACCTCCGTATCTCAGCTATGACCAGATCTCTAACTACATCTTCTCCTTCACCTAACTCCCTCTCACAAACTGTCAGCTGTTTTCTTATTTCTGCTGTCTCCACACACTCCTTCACTACTAATCTCCTCAGCCTTCCCTCACCTCAGCGCTTCACCAACTGAACAACTTCAACTTTTCCCGCTCTTTTTCTCCCTAGCTTATCACTGCTCACAGAAAAATCCAAAACCCCACATGCCAGCTCTGTCCCAGAGACCCAGTCAGTTGACCGTTGCCTGGCAACAGTGTACACAGTCACAGAACACCAAAGGGATTCTCCCCATACTTTGATATGTACCAATATCATAAAGTTTCTTACCATAACACCTTCTTTTTAAGCACATTTGTGCAAGGGCACCACACAAGGTATCCAAGTCCTAGAGATACACTGTTGCAAATTCTCAGTTCTCATACATCGATGGATAGCGTATAGTTTGTAGATGGTATCTCAGTGGAATATGCAGTGAAAAAATGTAAATAGAGAGCACAGTACAGTTCCTGAAGATCTTCGGTGCAGGGAGAAGCCGGCAAGCTCTCTCCTCTGCCCGAGATGCGCTCCCGTTTTACAGATGATCACAGGAGCGTTTTCGTTGTGAAGAGGCTTCTAATGCACGTGCGCTCTGCTGTTTGATGCTGGGTTGATGATATCCGCTCCCCAGGTGTCTCTGATGATCCCTTTCAAGTACTGGATACTAGGATCCTTCTGTGGCAGCTTTGAAGGGAAAGTGGTTAGAGACCTGTACACTGTAGAAAAATATTCTTTATCCAGAAGCTCGTTGTTACATGGAAAGTAAAAAGGGGAGAGGCTCCTATGGTGCAAATAAAGGATAAATCTCTGATTGTCCGCTGCTGGGGCAATAAGTGTCCTCATGGCATTGACTTTTCCATCCCCTTTAGGGGCAATGGACCGTATTCACATTGAAGTAAGTCTGTATACTACTTACAGAAGTCTGCAGAAAAACTGTACTGCGCATGTGCAGTACCAATATATCCGCAACGGAGCGCAGTCTACCGATGCTGTGCTCTGTGCAGATCATGGGGTATGGACTGACGCATGGAAATTGTACAGTAAAGGCTTGGCTAAGCCCAGCGCCATCTTTTCCACTGGGCACAATGGACAGGTACCCAGGGTTTCAATAGTTTTGGAGCCTTGAGCATTGCTGCCCAGCCCAAGCAGTCAAATCATTTGCAGATTGATTGTCCTGGATTTCCGCTAGCGAGATTCCTGGCTGCATTTTTGGTTAAATTTTTATTCCTGTGAATTGGTTGGTAGTAGTCCCTATGCATTGCTTTCCCAGGGCCAACAATACTGTTAAGACAGCTCTGACTAGGTCCTTACGTACAATGCAGTATCCCACATGGAAGGGCTAGCATGTAGAATACTTAAGGTAGGGTCCCTGATGGCAGACACACAATCAGTGCGTAGGAGAGAGCCTGGGGATGTGCCCTCTCCTATATGCAGATGTGTGTATCACAAATGATACAATACGGTATTCAATAACTACTCTGAATATTGTCCATTATGTCACCACTTACCTGTCCGGCTCTAACACACAGACAATTATACTTACCTACCACTTGCATTCCTCAGTGTTGTCCTCCCATGGTGATTGCCAAAGCAGGGGGCTACTGCTCTCCAGTGCTGTAGAGGAAGAAGAGCTGTAATTAGCAGGGTAGGTAAGTAATGTCAGGGGGTCACAGAAAAATTATTCTGACCACACATATAGGACCTGATTCACACTTAAGAATCTTCTTAAAATAAGAACTTAAAGTCACTACTGGGCTAAACCATGTTGATTGCAGGGGAGTCATATTTCATCTGCTGCAAACAGTATTAGAGTTGAGAGGTGATATTTCCCAGCCCAAGTCTAAATAACAGTGTGATAGTAAAGCTGGTCAGTATCTGTTTTCAGTAAGCAATTTAAACGTATATTCCTGCATGCAAATAATACAATTAACTTGACTCCCCCCGAAAACAACATGGTTTTGCCCAAGAGTAACTTTAAGTTCTTATTTTAAGAAGATTCTTAAGTGTGAATCAGGTCCATAATGTTTAGATCTAATTAATTAGAAATAAATGAAGAACTAAGTTGCACCTTTGTAAAGTCGAACATACACTAAGCGATCAAGCTCATCACCTGATCAAAATGGGGTGTGGGTCCCCGCAAAGAAAATCTGATTTGCGAAAAATCAGACTCCTCCCAGCCAGTTGCGAACTGAGGCATAGCAATCGATCCACAAAGCACCGAAAGCTCAGTGGTCCAAAAAATTGTGAAAAAAATAGTCCCCCACTCCTTTCCCTAACCTTACCCTCTCACTACCCTAACCCTAACCCTCCCTTCCTGGCAGCCTGACCCTAACCCACCATTTCATGCAGCCTGACCCTCACCCTCCCTCCCCAGCAGCCTGACCCTAACCCCAACCCTAACCCTAACCCCACAGAGATAGTTTACTTACCTGTTCCAGGTCTGGCAATAGCATCGGCGGAGGGATATTGCTTATTGCGAAAGTGAATGGGTGAAGTATGCCGAACTGCATACTCACCCATTCATTAAAAAAAAAGCAGAGTTTCTTTGCGGAGAGTGTAACCGATCAAAATGCTTCTGACAGTAATCGCGTTGTTCCTAATTATATGACCAGAGCTGGGCTGATCCTATTAAGTGAGTGCAGTAATTATTGGAAATGAAATTTTAGCTTCCTGACAGATATGATTGGCTTTTATACAAAAATAGTCAGTTGTCACTTCACATCCACTTTACATATTTCTAATATAGAAAAGCAATTATGAATGTTTCGCACCTGAAAGGCACTGAGAAAACACAGAGATGGGGTTGAGAAGGCATCTTGAGTTAATGATAAGAAACATTAAGCATTTGGTTTTCTGTGGTTAACGGCAACCTTAAAAAAAATGAACGATAGTAAATGTCACTATTCTTACAACATACTTGTGACATGTTCTTATTGAGTCACGGTTAATTACTAATGGGTTTCCTTAACTCAAATGATGTGACTGACCTTTTCACAGGAAATTCTCTTGACTTACACAAAATAGGTTTAAATGCATTACAACTGCCCAAGCATCAGCACTACTTCAATATAAAGAAAAAGAAAAATCAACAAACAAAGTAAAAAATGGTTACAAAATAAACAAAATCATTGTCATTACGGAATAAAAACCTTACATTTGCAGATTCTTTAAATCTGTATTTTCTCAAATATTCCAGTTATTCTATATTACTATTTCATGTATTCTGAAAAATGAAAAAAATAAATAAAAATAAACAATAATGGTACAATACCCACTGTACAATTAAGAACCAGGTCAAGGACACTGTGGTTGGAGATATATTTTGCAACACCATTAACAATATAAAGTGTGATCCCCAAAAGGTAGTACACTTACACACACTAAGGGTAATCCATCCAGTAAAACAATCTCAAATATCTCCCCCCCAAAAAAAAAATCAT
>WWET01002031.1:67397-88810 GCA_011038615.1 Limnodynastes dumerilii
ATATATATTTATATATTGCAAAGAAAAGATTGTGGAGATTTGGAGATTATTATTTTCTGTTACTTTACAAGAGACAAAATGATACATTTTCTCACATTTTCCAACTGCTAAAAAACAAACATTAAACACCAGGCTAGTTTGACTCTTTAAAGATTGATAGGACTAATTAGCAATAATATTGATAAGTTATTTTCCATCTTTATTCATCCCCAGATGAGGGATAAACGACTCCCTCTAGACTATTCATAATTGAACAATGCTTTTAAGAGTTGAATGGTACATTTTGGAAGGTGCCTGTTTTATTGTATGCAATGTCATTTTGATCAATTATTTCGCTAATGTTTTTAAGGGTCTCAGAAATGAGACAGATTGATGGACACAGCAAGAATCAATGATGTTTAATGTCTTGAACATCATTCTGGGAACATAATTTACATGGACAACTTAGAGTCCTGATCAGGAGAGTTAGGTAGTTTGTGGATTATGTGGGGAAAAGTTAACAAAAAAATTCAAATAATAATACATTAATAATATTGCTGAAATATTTTTTTTTTTGTATGGTTTGATATTAAACAACCTTTTGCCTTTGTGCACCTTAATACTTGTCCTATGGCAACCTGTTTACTACCTTCTGTACATAAAAGAAGCTTAAAGAGTGTGGACCGGATCCAGACCCCCGCGTGCTTTCCGTGCGCGCAGGGGTCTGAAATTACGCGAGACAGAGGGGAGTGCACGCCCCCTGTCACTCCCCTCTGTCGTGTGGGCTTTATGGCAGCTTACGCTGCCATAAGCCTGCCTTAACTGCGACGGGTGGATCAGCGGTCCGTACGACCGCTGATCCGCTACAGTGTGGGAGCCCCCTCCCACACTGTACACTTTACATGCTTCCCCCCACGGGCGGATGGGCAGCACAGCCCATTTGCACGCAAATGGGCTCGGACGAAACAAAGTTCCATCCGATTGTTTAAATGCTAGCGTAACATCTGGAGGACGCATGCGCCCTCCAGTTCAGTCAGGTGATTTATGCACCTTGCGTGCGTAAATCACCTGACGCTATTAAATCTGGATCTGGTCCTGTGTCCCAATCCATGAGTACAAAATATGTGAAGGTCTTCAAGCTATTGCTTAGAACAATAAACCATTCACAGCCCAGCACAACCTGTAACTAAGCAATAAAACAAACAAACAAACAAAAAAATAACAGTTAGTGAATATAAACTCTAAACCATGGGTTCTCAACCTGTCATACTTGTACCACTCAAGGTGTCTTGAAAAAGAGTTACATATCGAAATACATCGGTGGTCTAACATGGGAGTCGGAGTCACACCCCCAGCTGACCACATCCAATCTCCTCTTCCAGCAAGTGTGCACAGAGGGATCAGAACAACACTACTCATCATTTATTATTATATATGTCAACACCAAAGACACCAAAGAGGTGAGTGCAATATTTTGTGACCTGCCGAGTAATACCTGATTATATCACACTACGGTGGTGGTCATTTGTTTATGTTTTCTATGGACAGACCTGGACAGAAACCCCTGTTGGATACAAAACAAGACACAAAGAAGGCGAGCATAACACCGGCAGACAGGCTGGTTATTATTTGATGGTGTTACACTAGAGTGGAGAAAAAAAAAAATAATAAAGAAATAAAGAAAGAAATTGGTTTCCCATAACTAACACTATTGAAAAGTCTGTGACATCTGCAGTTTATTATCAGGAGTTTCTTTATATGCCAAGCCAGTCGAAAGGATCTTATGTTTCCTGAACTGCACTGTTTGGACCTTCACTATAGTTCCCCTCACCTTTGTATATTTCATATCTGTTATTTTATTTGGGTATATACTCACTATAAACTATTGGGGGGGTCATTTTAGTGTGAACCGCCCATGGAGGGAATCTGCTGCAGTCAAGGAGAGCACTGAGAAGTATAATCCCCCAATTTTTGCATATCCACACTTGATCCAGGAAAGACCTAGTTAATTGTAGGCTGGTTCATACTGTTAGAAACATGGGAACAACCGATCAGGTTTATTGCAGGGATAACACCAATGTAACAGAATATGTGAGATGATGACACACAGGAATATGCAAGTAATGCGGAGAAAATGCTAAAACAGTCAGAATACTGAAGCACACAGAGTAAACAGTGGCAATGAAGAGATTCAAGAATATACATTAACGGCAAATAAATATTCTAGTGTCCGCAGATGAGGTAAGAACAAAGGTATTGCTGGAATCCATGAGGAACATACAACAGTCTGGTAATACTAGAGTAAGGGAGCAAGGCAGAGAAACCGGGCTAAAAAGTCTGAATGCAGGAACAACTGATAAGACAGAGTCCAAATGTGATGTAGTATGTAATAAATGGGTGCACTGAAGTCTACAGAGAGTGTAGCAAGGAATGGTTAACACTGAAATAATGTAGCTGAATGTAGCAGTGGAGAAAAAACACTGTAAATCACAAAGACTGTGCAAAGTAGGAACAGCCAGTACTTGTGAAGTGTGAAGGTACTGGGGGATTGGAATGATGAGACACCAGAGAGCCACAGACAGAAGAATGCAGGAACCCAGGATACACGGAGACAAAGAGGCTGGAACTCAAGATGTAGATGCTCACACAATTAAACAAGACTGAAGACTTCAATGAAGCAGCAATGAGAGGTTGGAGCAGATGGTTAATATGCTGGAAGAACAGGTGCCAGAAATTCAAGGTAACAAGCAGCAGACTTCTGATTCAGACACAGACCTGAACAGCAGCTCCTCTGGTAGAATCCATAATTGCTATACCGTCTGGAAGAGGGCACATGGGAGGCCTCTGGTGGTGGAGAGAAGCCATAACAAGGGTTGAGTGTGACAGTAAGCACACAGGATCAGAACCAGACCTTTGCTGGTGAGGGACATGGAGCTCCAAACGCAGCGTCAGTGTGAATCTGATGCCAGATCCCTACTGGATCCACCATTCTGTGCTGGTGAGCACCCACTCATTCACAAAGACTTCCAAAAGGAAACCCTGCCTTAAGATTTCCGATGCGCCCTCACATAAAATAGGTACACATAGGAAGTCTGTGTGGAGGCCGCTAAGGACACCTTTGGTACACCATTTTCACACATCCCTCCTCTCACTAGTGTCCTGGGGATCAAGATATATACTGGAAACATGGCATGTGCGTATTTGCAAAATGTGCTTTACTAATCCTTGAAATGGGAAAGTCTCCATTTTGCATCTGGCTCCTGTCTACAGTTATCATTTTGTAATAGAAAATATGTATGTTTTGGATTCATCCTTAGCTGAAAATTAATTTTTTTGGGTGGTTAAAACTTAAGAAGATATTTTACTACAATTAAATGTTTTAGCTGCTGTTAATCATTATTAACTTTAACTGATACAATAGGGAAGAAAAAAAGGTTCTCTGAAGTGTATAAAGAGAGGCATTCAAAATATATAAAAATGGCATCAATACTGATGTATTCATGCTAGTGAAGGCTGCTCTAATTGAATAGATATCCAGGAAGTCAGTTAATGCAGCTGACAGCGATACAGGAATTTAATCTCCCATGTGTACAAATGATGACTTTTCTCTGTCTGTATCTCTCTCATGTTGACAGTGGATAAATATCAAATCAATTCATATTTCTATGCATTACTACAACAGCAAGAAAAGAAGACACATTAGTTGTTATGTTGCTGTTGGAAAGGTCATAGCCCAGATTGATTGAAGTACAAAAAACAGTACAGCATCCTTACAATATTCACTTACAATTTTAGTATGTGTCCCAAGACTCCCCATAAATGATACTATCCCCTTGGATTTATACCCAACACCCACTGTTTCTCATCCTAGTGGATGGTAGAATGTAGCGCTTGACTGTGGCATTGGGGTAGATCCAGAACTACGTTTGCCGTACGTTTATTTGCGTAGCGTATTTTCGTGTGCGTACGTTCTATACACTCCCCTAGGCACACCCCTTGAACGTACGTATTTTGTCAAGATACGCTTTCCAAACCCTACCTTAACTTTTGCCAACGTAACCAATGTGATCTGCTCACGTACGTATAGGCAACACGTATTTACGCAGCTAAGCACGCCCATACTGTACACTTTAAATACAAACCCCCGCCTACATAGCGTATTTCAGATGTATTTTGGCCAAATGTAAAATTGGCACGCCCACACGTAAGTATTTACGTGACACATACGTGAATGGCCCATACGTTCACATTTACGCTACGTTACGAAGCGTATTTTCTATGGTGCACATGCACAGTACTTAATTAAAGGTGATTTTACGTCTCCGCCACGCGTAAATTTGCTCCACAAGCGTTGTTCTGGATCTGGGCCATTGAGTGCACCGTTCTCACACTGGAATGGGCATCAACCAGTAGATCACTGGAGGAGCAACATAATACATCTCATTAATGTTTCCGATACTACAGCTGCCACTCACACCTCAGAAAGTGCTCCTTCATAAATGGAAAGTGGGTGTACAAGACACTATCTATAAACAAAAACTCAATCTTAAAGTACTAAAGATAAATACATCTTTCTAAAACAGTGCATTCATTTGAAAAATTCAATAAAGTGCAAAAACAATTAATAATAAATATAGACTAAAGTGCTAGGTGAAACCAATCTCTTAGTTCTAACACTGGATTCAGAGATGTGTGTGTCTAAAGTATGCAAATATACTCGCGCACGTAGCAAGGCAACTCCTGTGACACTTATTACACTTCCACAGGGCACCCTTTAATGTACATGTGTACTTACATGCGTATGTTACGTGCGTGCGTCCATGACTAAGCACGACCTCAAAAGATCATTTAAATGCCTCCCCCCGCCCAACGTCACGTAACTTCACAAGTACGGAAGACAACCATGCTCCTCCGTACATATGTCCCTAAGTGCGATTCAGACTTCCGTGCCTAAATCCTACATAACTTGCATGCAAAAAGTTGCTACGCATGCGCAGTTAATCCGCTCCTAAATATACGCATGGAATACCACGCAAAATCGTATCTGTGAACACGGTCCATAATGTCCAATCCAGTGTCATGGAAATATATGTCATAGAACAGCATAAATAAGTGTAGCTCAGTCCAGGGGCCACATTTACTAAGCTGCAGGTTTGGAAAAGTGGAGATGTTGCCCATAGCAACCAATCAGATTTTAGCTGACATTCTCTAGTATGTAAAAAGAAAGTGAGAGCTAGAATCTCATTGGTTGCTGTAGGCAACATCTCCACTTTTTCAAACCCTCAGCGTAGTAAATATGGTCCAAAGACTGTCATTCCATAGTTATGTGTTAAAATTAAACAAGTAAAACTGTGCTTTAATTAAAGCTATACTTTTACTTTTATTATTACAAGATACACACTAACCACACTATAAAAAAAACACTCAATGTATTCCATTTGTCTATGTATTCCATTTATTATTTTATGTTGAACTGCGCTATACTTATTTATGCTGTTTTTATGATATATTTCTCCATGACACTGAATTGGACATTATAGTAGAAATAAGAGATTGGTTTCACCTATAATTTTACTGCCTGACTGTTTAATTATAGGCAAGTATAGAGGTAATACAGTAATGACTGCAAGAGAATATTACTATATTAATTACCGTATATTTCTGTTATACTTGCTGGTAATTAAAGAGTCAGACAGACTGGGAATCTCAGGCCAGGAGGTACCACACATTGGCAGGAGTTTCTCCAGTGAATTTGAAAGCTACACGGGCCTCCTACCATAATTGACTGGAGGCACATGCAGAAAATCAGTGAAAAGACTGATGGAAGGCCTGTGCAGCCAATAAGCTGCAAAGATCTGTCAATATCAGCAGCACCTCCCTCTTCATCCAGGTATATCACTCCCAGCAAGAGCAGTGTATCACGCAGATATTGGGATATTTACCTAGGGGAAAACCGTCCCAACGTTATGGAATCTTTCTAAAACTTTTAAAGAAAAATGAGCCTTTAAGATGATGAAGGCAGGGCCGGATACTGGGGCAGACACAGACCCCTGGTGCTTCCCAGGTGCCTAGATTGCCTAACAAGTAATCTGACCCTGTACCAGTGTGCCTGAGCAGCTTAGCCGTGATTGTCATATTCATGGTTAGTACTGGTGCATTTCTATTCATGGAACTGCAGATTGCAGCTGCACCATCTATAGTTATGCCCCTGCTTCATGCTATATTTTATATGCTAGATATATAGCATTGTACTGAATACTGTGACTATCAATTGCAATTTTTTAATTGCAATACAGGGCAATGGTAACTGACTAGCACAACAGAGAGGTAAGTGCTTATTGATTTTAGTCACATACACATAACTATACAACATTTATTAACCAGGAGGTGATTGTTAAATAATCAGATTAGCTCATAGCAAAGTTACAAGGGTCACAGACTCTCAATTCTTACAGCAAAATGGATTTGAAATATTCCCTGCTGCATATATGAACAGCTCACCACAGTTTTTCTACATACAGTTAACAGTAAGAAATGTTAATTAGCTCACAGCTAATAGCACAACTTTACCCACAAATGTGAACCGTGTTGCCCCTAAAACCACCAAAGGGTTTGGAATAAAAACTAAAACCACAGATGTAGTAAAATGGAAAAAGGAATTAAGAGGCTCTATCACTTCAGCCGGCCGCAGGTATAAAGAAATTAATTGGTCCTTGACTTAGTTCTTATGTGGAATGAAGGGCATATTGTGGGTTTTGCAAACACCTCACATAACTCACAGCCAGATGATGTACTGCAGAGTAGGGAAAATCTAATATTCCTTATAATGCTGTACAAAATTTCATAATCATTTTGAAAGTGAATATAAGATTAATGCATCTCTGTAATATTTCATTGACTATTAATGTTGACAAAATGATCGTAAAGACACTAAACAGCACCTCTTTACTCTTAATGCTCTGTGTCCAATACAAATACCAATGCAAAAGTAGTAATATTAGCATAGAAACTATTATACCAATACAAAAATAGTAATAATAGCATATAAATCATTATACCAATACAAAAGTAGAAATAATAGCATAGAAATCATCATACCAATACAAAAGTAGCAATAATAGCATAGAAATCATCATAACAATACAAATTTAGCAATAATAGCGCAGAAATCATTATACCGATACAAAGTAGCAATAATAGTATAGAAATCATTATACCAATACAAAAGTAATAATAATAGCATAGAAATCATTATACCAATATAAAAGTAGCAATAATAGCTTAGAAATCATTATACCAATACAAAAGTAGCAACAATCGCATAGAAATTATCACAAATACTAGAAAATAAACTATTTTGTATTTATGAAACATAAAAGATGCTCTGTTTAGTTTTCAATTAAAGACAAAATATAAAGAAAAATGAAAACTAAGTATGGTACCACTCTCAGGGGGTGATTCAGAGATGCGACTGCGAAAAGATCGCAAATATACACAACTAAGTTCAGATCTTAGCAGGTTACAGCCCACTGTTTAAATAGTCACTCCCCTTGCAAACACAACGGTGGATCTTAAAGTTAGACCACCATTGAGCAACCCTAACTCTGCGCTGTCATTTGAGATCTTAAGGGAAGTAGTTGCGGTTATTTGAGATCCTAAGTGTCTGCCCGCGCCCACTTTCCCTCATCTCCCTGTCTCCCCCCGCCCATTTCCATGCAAATCCTTCAGATCTTAAACTTCCGCAGAACTTAAGATCTTAAGTGCTTGCGATAGATTCACAGGTCCGCGCTTAGCGAATTTAAGATCCTAACATCTATGTAGATGGCGTTCAACTATTACTACGCATGCGCATTGATGCGAATTTTCTAAGATCCTAAATATACGCACCTAAGTAGCGATAAAATTGCATCTCTGAATCAGGCCCTCAATCACTTAATAAGAATATACACATAAGCAAAAAACCCTACATATTGTTTATTTATTTAATGTTATTTTCAAACTTATATCTGTCCCTGTTTATTAAAGTGTATAGTAACATACATGACTTCCTAATTTGTAATATTTGTTTAGAATGTCTCTTTAAATTTCAATATTTGTTAAGGTCTGCGTTACAGAAATCGAAAGACTGAAAAAATACAATAACACATAACATATCCCTTACATAGAGTTGCATCTGTAAAACAATTCAGTATTGAATCAAAATCGTTTGTTCTGTTAGATACAATTTACAATTGGTAACTTAGGGCCTGATCCAGACCCACGCTCGGATGCGATTTTATGCTGATCTTAAGCGTAAAAACTGCCATTTGTACTTATTGTGCATGCGTGGGGCAGATACGCTCATGTTATGGTCTGAAAATATTTGCGTATGGGCCTTAATCGTAGCCTGCTTCGTATTACCGATCATGGGGGCGTGTCTGCCATACGAAAGCCGTAACCACGCACCAAGGGCGGGGTGTGGCATTTAAATTGTACAGTATGGGCGTGCTAAGCGTTGTTAATATGCAATGAATGTACGGACGGCCGCGGGTACGAACACAAAACTAGGTACGAGCAAAGGGAGTGCCTATTGTCGTGCATCGGTGGTATGTTCGGCGATAATACGCTACGCACAGGAGCGTAGGTCTGGATCAGGCCCTTAGTTCCGCAAACCATTATTTAAAAAAAAACAAAAAACTTTAAAAACTTTTTAATAAAAAATAAGTCTAGTAAATATGCAATATAGATAGACTAATTGAATTTATTAAACTGTAGCAATTTTCCCACATTTGTGGCAATATCCTAATATTAGGTAATCCCACAATTTATGTCTGTATGTAGCATTATATAAGTTTATTAAACTGCTTCAGGTAGTTGGTACAACCTGTGGTGCCATATGGTTAATGTTAATTTGACCCTGTTCTACTGTTCCTAGATGTAAATAAAGGTATATTACAGAAGTTCCCTTGTAATGCACACAAATCAAAACATCTGTTCTTGAGATTTTACAAATGTTTAAGCTAGGCCCTGATTGGTGGAAGTTTGTTTGTACAAGTGGGAGTGTTTGATATGAAGATGCACAGAAGTCTGGACACTGCACTACATTGCTTACAAATCTATAACATAAATGTTTTAGGTATATAATGCATTCAAATCTGGATCCTGCCTGTAAATATCTAAGACCAACTAACTAGGACCATTTAAGCAATTT
Organism: Limnodynastes dumerilii; assembly: GCA_011038615.1. Classification (NCBI taxonomy): domain Eukaryota; kingdom Metazoa; phylum Chordata; class Amphibia; order Anura; family Limnodynastidae; genus Limnodynastes; species Limnodynastes dumerilii. Next base: position 76,567 of record WWET01002031.1, read on the forward strand.
TATATAAATACAATAAACAAGCAAGCTGTGTTCAATGGATCCAAAGCATTAGTTTTCCAACCACAAGGATCACAAGTTTTGTGAGTATGTATGTGCAGACATCAAGATTCTAGCACGGATCTGGATCCAGACTTCTGTACTCTGTCTAAAACAGCAATGTTTCTGGCAGGGAGACTTGCGATGTGCCCTCAATTAAAATGGGTGACGTTAAATTAAAAGTTAAGGTACGATTTCTGCTTGCGTAAGGCCAGTACACTACACACTCAAGAGAAGATAATTTAATTGCATTGTTTATTTGTGTAGGGTAACTTAGTTTTCAAGACACAGATAAGTGAAATGAACTCTGGGAAGTGAGTACACAGTTATTGTTGATGATTACATTTGGATCCTTTCAGGGCTAAGTGAAACACTGAGTGAAAATGGCTGATTGTTTAACAGGATGGAAAAATGTTGATAGAAAGTCAGTGAACGTATGTGGAGTGATGTGCACAGGATTTCTAAGAGAGGAAAATTTCATTTAAGCTGTTCAATACTGGACAGCGAAATTTGATCGTAAGTGCTTCTGTTATAAACATTTGTTTTTATTCTGTAAATGGAAGATTTAAAGCTGCAGTCCCCTTAGACCCTGTATAATGTACACGCTTGCTTGACTACAATATCATTTACACTTGGTTAAAAATGTATGGATTTTATTAAGTCTGTACCTTGCCATAGTCAATTTCTGCATGCAATTTACAGACAAAACCCAAAATAAATATTTACTGTAATTGATACCATGGATAGAAAAAATTTCCATGCTGTTGTGAGCAATCAAAAGTGTTCTTAGACATTGGGTATATTAGGGATTAACATAAATGTAAAAATGGCCATATTGCCACGTATATGCATTATTTGTAGAAAACCTGCAAAGTTTCTGTAGTGTGCACGGACTTATTGTCAACACTAATATAATCAGACCATATTCACAGATATGGTCTAATTCTCCCCACATGCAGGAGAGCAGCAGGACCCCCCCCCCCCCATGCACCTCCTCCGAAGGAGTCATTACCTCGTCTGAATAGCGATTGACCGCTCAGATTGGGAAAGCACAAAGTGACATATCCCTACTACGACAAGACCTGCAGCATACCAGAGAGAGAGTGGGGGAAGATGAACACAGAATTTCTGCTCTGGAGGACACGGTAGCCCCGCTGAAACGAGATGTGGCAGATATTTGGTCACAATTCCAGGCTTACAAATCCAAGCTTTCGGATCTGGAGGGCAGGCTCAGATGGAATAACCTGCGATTCGTGTGTCTCCCGGAGAAAGTATTCCCACCTGGAATCCTACTTGGAGAATCTACTGATCAAGGAATTTGGGAAAGAGGCCTTTTTGAACGGGTGCATAGGATTCCATCTCAGCCTCCGGTACCTGGTGCGGCTCCCCGTACGTTCATAGCGAAGTTCCTGTACTACAGGGATCGGGATGCTATCCTATGCCTCATGCGACAAGGAGGTCCTATCAGAATAGATAACTCATCGGTTTCTGCCTTCCCTGACTATGCCCTGGAGGTCCAGATGAGTAGGGCGCAATTCACTCGTCCTAAGCTACGAGAACTTCAATTGCCGTAGTCCATTCTATTTCTGGCGCGATTTCGAGTGGTGGCTGATGGAGAGACTCACTTTTTCTCCACCCCGAGAGAGGCTGAGGTATGGCTGGAACGGTCTCGGCGACATGGTCCACCTTAACCACGTTAACCTTAGGGACATCGCCCATCACCACACTGAGGAACTTTAAGTGCCCATGGAGGGCTTGACCCAGTTTTCTTTCTTTATCCTGAGACTCTTGGTATAAGCAGAAGGACACATAAATTATATACCGGTTTAGTAGTAGCCGCAGTCTTTGGCTGTACAATTCATGCATTCTATTCTTTTTTTTTAGATTGAGAAAGTTATTGGTTAAGGGTTAAGAGACGGTAAGGTACATAAATGTATCTCGTGTCTAGCATGGAATGTTAGGGGTCTCAACGACCAGGTCAAGCGATCGCTGGTGCTAAATTATCTCAGGAAACAGGGATCAGATATTATTTGCCTCATGGAGACACATTTAACGGGTGGGAAAATTCTTTCATTAAAATGTCAATGGGTGGGATGGGCATACCACTCCGCTTTTTCCACGCACTCACGGGAAGTCTCTATTTCAATCCATAAGAATCTTAATTTTGTCTTGGAGGATATACACATAGACCCCGGAGGGAGATATGTATTCCTCAGGGCCCTGGTGGATAGATTCCCTCTGCTCCTATTGGCAATTTATATCCCTCCCCCCTATTCTGGGAGCCTTTTGAAATCGGTGTTGTCCTATATGGCTAAATCCCCGTCAATTCCTGTGATACTCCTGGGTGATTTTAATAATGTATTGAACCCTAATCTTGATAGATGGAGGGAAGCGGATTCGCCCCCAGCCCAGACTTAATCCCCCTTTTCTAGGCTAATATCAGAAATGGGTTTGAAGGATGTGTGACGCCACAGCAACCCTGATAAAATAGAATTCTCCTGTCACTCATCCTCTTACCACTCTTTCTCTAGAATAGACCTTGCGCTGCTTTCCCCACATCTCCTGCCCTTAGTGTCTGAGTCAAAATATCTCCCTAGGGGAATCTCGGACCACTCTCCCCTCTCAATCACCCTTCAGATTTCAAGCCCAGTGTGCATCCGCTTTTGGAAATTAAATCACTACTGGTTGGAACTGCTGGGACCAGGGGAGGAGGCCGTAACAGACTGGGAGGGTTTATTTACGGATAACCACTTGGCTAGCAGTCCAAGTGTCACTTGGGATACCTTTAAGGCCTATATGCGGGGTTCTTTCATCAGGGAAGTGTCACACATCAAAAAGAGTAGTAGGCAGGCGGAGCAGGTTCTGGAACAGAGCTGTAGGGATCTAAAGATGCGGTATTTAACATCCCACTCACTTACGGACCATATGAACTGGCTGGGGGGCCAATCTAAGTGGGTTAATTATATCACTGAGAAAACTAAGCGTAAGTTGCTTTTCTCCAGTCACAACCAATATATGTATACGGATGCCTGTGGTAGCTACCTGGCCAGATTAGCCAGGGGTGACTCGCCGTCTAGATCCATAATGGCCATTAGGAATAATGCAAATGTTCTGCACTATGAGGGGCCTGCTATAGCAAATGTTTTTATAATTATTTCCAGAATTGTTATCAGTCACAGGCACAATACTCTGCCGAATCACTCAATTTATACTTGAACAAGATACATATACCGCAACTAAATCCTGAGGCTTGCAGATACCTTAACACACCTATCACAGAGCTTGAGATAGAATCCGCTATATCCACTATTCCAAACCATAAAACCCCGGGCTCTGACGGCCTCCCTGGATAGGTGTATAAAAAATACCGCTCGTTTATGATCCCTAAATTACTGGAAATTTATTATTTAATTTTTGAAACAGGTCGCCTCCCGGTCTATATGTTGGAGGCTTTGGTCATTCTGATCGCAAAACCAGGTAAAGACCCGGCCCAACCCGAATCCTATAGACCAATTTCACTCCTCTCCACGGATGTGAAAATCTTAGCAAAACTCCTAGCCAACAGGCTTAATGTGGTTATTGGTGGGGTCATTCATCCGGATTCATGCTGGGTAGGACAACAGCTACTAAGCTGAGAAGATTATTTATGAGGTTACAGGTGGAGAGGGAGGATGAGAATGGGGCTGTGATTGCGTCTTTGGATGCTGCCAAAGCGTTTGATTCAGTTGAATGGCCCTATCTCTGGGAGGTGCTTCGTAGGTTTAATATGGGAGATGCATTTATTAAATGGATTCAAATCCTATACTCTGCCCCAACTGCTCGTATATGTGTAAACGGCCATGCTAGCGTATCCCTCCCCCTTGGTAGTGGTATCTGGCAGGGGTGTCCCCTATCGCCTACCCTGTTTGCCTTGGCAGTGGAGCCATTGGCATGTCTAATTCGTGAGTCGGAGGATATTAGAGGTCTCCCTACTGGGGGATCACCTGATAAAATTGCATTATATGCAGACGATATGCTCCTCTTTCTTGCGGATGCCGGCGACTCTCTGACAGGGTTACTTGCAGTGGTGGAAGAGTTTGGACATTATGCAGGGCTATGCATTAACTGGAGCAAATCTAATCTGTTCCCCCTTGGTCGAACTGTCCCCGGGGTGGAGGAAGGGGGCCATCAGTTGGTCTGGACAAAAGAATTTAAATATCTGGGCATTCGTATCACATCCAACCCTCATGATTACATTGCACTTCATCTTGATCCAATTATGAATTATTTGAAAAGCAAGTCCAGATTATGGCAAAAGCTCCCTCTCTCCATGACGGGCAGGGTCAACTTGATCAAGATGGTTTTATTGCCTAAATACCTGTATCCCCTGCATCATTCGCCCCTATACCTACCCAAGGACATTTTTCAATCCATCCATGGCTATATATCCTCCTTGGTTTGGGCGAGGGGAAGGGCCAGAGTTGGCCTTGATCTGTTGCAAAAAAGGATGCAGGTCTTGCCCTAAATAACTTAAGGCTTTACTATTTGGCGGCGCAGCTAACCCAAATGCTAACTTGGCTGGGGGATATTCTTGACAACACTACTAGTTTCTTTCTACAGTGTTGGGGAGGCTTTGGTTGGTCTGCAACTCATGACTTACTTGCGGGGGGGGGGGGGGGTGGGGGGGGGGGGAGCGCAGATTATGCGGCAAGCTAGATTGGTATGGAGGGTGGTGCATGGTCTGCTGGGAGGTGAAGGTATGGACCCGGAGACTGCGTTATGGGGTAATCGGGCTCTTAAGGATCTGTCTAGTTTGCAGAAGTGCTTGGAGGACATATGGTATAAAGGTATTAAGGTCCATGGCCTTTGTATCAAATCATAACAAGAAAGGCTAGCTGAACTAAACATGTATAGCTTGGAGCAGAGAAGGGAGAGGGGGGACATGATAGCAGCTTTCAAATACATCAAGGGTTGTGACCAGCTAGAGGAGGGTACTATTTTTCAAAAGAAAAGGTGTAATAGAACACAAGGGCATGAATATAAACTGGAGGGTGGTAGATTCAAAGGAAATGTGCGGAAAAATTACTTCACTGAAAGGATGATAGATAAGTGGAATCTTCTCCCATCTGAGGTGGTTGAAGCCAAGACAGTAGAACAATTTAAACATGCTTGGGATAAATATAAGGGTATCCTAAATTGTAAACCAAATTGAGGGTAAATAGGGTCTAGGGTCAGTATAGGTTTGAATAAACAAATGGGCAGACTAGATGGGCCATGTTGCTCTCATCTGCCGTCACTTTCTATGTTTCTATGTATATATGACCTATTTATTGGAAATACCCTAAAATCTTATGCTCAACTACAGGAGGGTTATTAATTGCCCCCCACGATGTTTTATCGCTACTTACAACTCTGTCATGCCCTCAACACACAGTTTCAGAGGGGTTGGCCCCAAATTGCACCCTCCTCTGTCAGGAGGTTACTGGATGGTTTAACACTCAAAGGCGCCATATCAAGGATTTATTCACCGCTCAATCAGATAATCTACCAACTTGATGAAGATTGGTTACAGGTGCTGGCATCAATGGATCATGCTACTTCCTCTATACGCTTTCAACAAATCCATTATGACATATACTGTACATGTACTTGACCCCCCCATAGACTGATTCGGATGGGTAGAATCGCGGATGACAGCTGTATAAGATGTGGGTTCTCCCCGTGTACCTTCTGGCACCTCCTGTGGAATTGCCGCAGAGTTACCATATTCTGGCAGTCGGTCTGGGAATGTGCCGTGAATACTTTATCCCTATCCATCCCCATTGATCCCAGGATTTGCTTGTTTGGTCTATCACTAAAAGACACAATAGATAATAATACTCATAGATACTTATTTTCCCTGTTTACCCTTGCACAAGGGGTGTTAGCATGGAGGTGGATGGCTACTGAGCCTCCGACACTGAGAGAATGGATAATACTGGTTAATGACATCCTGGCTCACGAAAAATACATCTATCAAATTAGAAAAGCCCCAGATAGATTTTATAAAGTTTGATCCCCATGGCTGGATTCCATACATAGTATCGGGGTTACACCCTTTGTCCCACAACTCGGCGCGGCGCAAGGTTCGGAATCTAGGTAGACTGTTTGTGTTAAGCTCTATGGGCCTGATTCAGAGATACGATTTCCACGGCACTTAGGAGCGTATATTTAAGATCCTAGAAAATTCGCAAAACTGCGCATGCGTAGTAATAGTGCAACGCCGTCTACGTAGCGGTTAGGAGCGTAAATTCGCTAAGAGCGTAAGTTTGAATCGCACGCAAGCACTTAAGATCTTAAGTGCAGCGAATCTTTAAGATCTTAAGGATTTGCATGGAAAGGGGCGGGGGGAGGCAGGGAAATGAGAGAAAGTGGGCGAGGACTGACACTTAGGATCTTAAATGAACGCTACCACGTCACTTAAGATCCCAAATGACAGCGTAGAGTTAGGGCTAGTCAATGGTGGTCTAAGTTTAAGATCCACCGCTGTTTGCAAGGGGAGTGACTCTTTATGCAGTGGGCTGGAACCTGCTAGGATCTTAACATTAGATGCGTATATTTGCGATCTTTTCGCAATCGCATCTCTGAATCAGCCCCTATGTTAGAGATTGATCTGAGCCTGATACTTACTTGTACTGTTTTGCTGTTGCTCCTTATCTATCATGTTTTTTGCAGGTTTATGATACTGATGTCAAAAAATTACTCTTTAATCCTGATTTTCACCTCAGACTGTTCTATTATTGGGGTGTTGTATTGTTTAGTTTGTTGTTTTACTGTATAATTTGAAAAATCAATAAAAAACACTTGATTTAAAATCTATCATGTTTTTTGCAGGTTTATGTTCTATTATTGGGGTGTTGTATTGTTTAGTTTGTTGTTTTACTGTATAATTTGAAAAATCAATAAAAAACACTTGATTTAAAAAAAAAAATCCTTTTCCCTGACTAATATTACCCCCTAATGTGTACACTTACCTCCGGTAGTGTCCAATACTAACTGTATTGTGATGTAGTGTGTGGCGTTTAAAAAAATAATAAAACAAATTTTCACTCACCGTTTGCTGTCGTTTTTCTTGGGAAGACTTGCTTGAAGTGTAGAATCTTCTTATGTTGATTGGATTCTGGCGTCGGCTTGCATGCAGTGCTTCGGGTCTGGCTCCTCTGTCTCTTCTGTTCTTGACTCGGCGGGGACTGGCTCCTCCTTCTTCTTTGCTGCTCCTATTATATTTTACCCACTGCTGAAGTGCACCTCACTAACTTTTTGGTTGCATGGCTGTAAACACCTAGATATTGTAGAATATTTATCTGAGCAAAAAACGCTAGATTTACAAACCCGTTGAAAAGGTAAAGTGGAGATATTGCCCATAGCAACCAATCAGACTCTAGCTGACATTCTCTAGTATGTAATAGGAAAGTGAGAGCTAGAATCTGATTGGTTGCTATGGCCAACATCTCCACTTTTCTTTTCCGCAGTTTAGTAAATCTTGATTACTTACAAAATCTTCACCTTTGATCCCAACACATCACAAACATTGATAATGATGATGATGGTAGTGTTAAATCCATGGGTACTGTCTATTTTTTAAAAAAAAATGTCCAGTAATATGTCTCTATACCTCAAATCAGGACTGCCGCCAGAAGTTGTGGGGCCCGGGATACTTTAGCGGGACCCCACCCTCTGTCACAGTTGCATTAACATTTGGCTGGTGTGCAGGGAAATTCTTCACTGTGCATTGGCCTGCTAATGATGGCGGACCCCATCAGACCCTGCTGCCCCCCCATGGGGACCCTGCCTCAAATATACTTTCACATGCTTGTCTTTCCATTCATAGAGGCATATGCTGCAATCATATAAATCACATGTCTCTAAAACTTTCTCTTATTGTTATGATGCAATGTTTACACTATTAATAAGAATAGATAGATCTTCCCCATCATTCCCATCCATGATCTAAGGACAGAAAGACCTTTCTTACAATGAGATTCTGTGCATTTTAGTGCAGCTGTCAATGGATAAAAGCCTAGGGGCAGATTTAATAAGCTGCAGGAAAGGAAAAGTGGAGATGTTGCGCATAGCATCAATCAAATTTCAGCTAACATTTTCTAGTATGTAATTGGAAAATGATAGCTAGAATCTGATTGGTTAATATGGGCAACATCTCCACCATTCCTTTTCCGCAGTTTAGTAAATCTAGCCCCAGGTGTAGCATTTGTACAAAAAATGTTTTAACATTTTAAACATTATTTTTCTACATTTATGTCCTATTACTGCACATTTAAAGCTCCTAAGCCATGAGTCTGACAGGTCAGGAGAACATCCAGTAAGCTCTACACTTGCATCAGCTTCAAAAAAAAGCTAGTAGTGACTTAAACTTGTTCACTTAATGCATCTAAATATTGAAATACTGCAGATGGCAGAGGAATGAGCTTCACTAATGGGAGATTTTGTGGTTTTAGCCTTCTGTCTTTGTTTCTATCACATGAAAGTTGAAATTATTTATGGCCATAAGATTATGACATCTATTGTAATACAACCTCTGGAGAATTAACAGTGGATATAGTTTGTCTCAATAGCATCCCCTTTTCCGAAGAGTGCATTAAACACATTTATTTATATCAATTTGAAAATCTCTAATGAATATATACATACACCCTTCAGAACAGAACACTATAATTAGGTCATTAATGTACTTCAGAGTGATTCTTTTCTCTGCCAAAGGAGGAGAGGCAAAGCTTGCTTTTATGACCAAGTGTTCAGGAGTGCTTTTTGATGGCTTTCAAATTGCTAGCCAATAAATTAATAATATATATATTAGTAGATTAGATAATATTGTGGTAAAATAATAAGTCTCTGTGTCTATCCAACAGGAGATTTTGTTAACTGTGCAGATTACAATAGTTAAGTCTTTAATAGGGGCTTCATTATTCCTTACAAGCCGTGTCTCCACATCTCCTGTTAAGAGTATATAATACGTCTCTTTGAATATTTAAATTGTTTCATGGTTTCAAAATAATGGTTCAGATGTTGTAAAATAACATGTTTTTGCTAATATATTTACTAAAGAAACCAAGATGTGGACACTGTCATTGTTTATCACAATGCCATAATGGAGGTAGTGGCCTCCCCTCACCCGCACGAATGTTAGGTTCCAGCCTCCACCAGTGGTTCTGGGTAATTACAGGAGGTGTTTTTCTTGTCATAAGGATTAGAAAACTCCCGCATTCTGCAATGGTGAATGTGCACGCACCATGCTTTTAGTACACCCCAGGGTTCTGTACTTGGATCAGTGCTATTTAATATATTTATAGATGATATTGCCTGTGGTATGGAGGGGAAAATATGCCTTTTTGCAGATGACACAAAGATATCTAACAGGGTAGACACGCCAGGAGGGGTACAGAAAATGAGGGATGATCTAGGTAGATTGGAGGAATGGTCAAGAGTGTGGCAACTGCAGTTTAATGTCAAAAAATGCAAAATCATGCACTTGGGGCACAAAAACCCAAAAGCTCAATATATCATTAATGGCACTACATTAAAAACTACTGAGGAGGAAAGGGATCTAGGAGTCATTATTTCATGTGTTTTATAGGTAGTCAAGCAATGTAACAAAGCAATGAGAAAGGCAAGTCAGATGCTTGGTTGCATAGGAAGAGGAATTAGTAGCAGAAACAGAAAGTAGTGATGCCCCTTTATAGATCGTTGGTACGACTTCACCTCAGTTCTGAAGGCCATATCTCCAGAATGACATAAATACATTAGAGACTGTGCAAAGAAGAGCAACTAAAATGGTCCATGGCCTGTGTCACAAAACATACCAAGAAAGGCTAGAGGAACTAAACATGTATAGCTTGGAGCAAAGAAGGGAGAGCGGCTTTCAAATATGTTAAGGATTGTGACCGGCGGCTAGAGGAGGGTGGCTGTAATAGAAGGCAAATGCATGAATATAAACTGGAGGGTAGTAGAGTAAATGTGCGGAAAAATTACTTCACTGAAAGGGTGATAGATTAGTGGAAAAGCCCTCCTTCTGAGGTGGTTGAAGCTAACACATCAGAACAGTTTAAAAATGCTTGGGATAAATATAAGGATATCTTAAATCTCAAACTAAATTGAGGGTAAATAGGGTCTAGGGAAAGTATTTTTTTAAATAAACAACTAGGCAGACTGGACCATGTGGCTCTTATCTATGTGATACACTCATCGCCACCCTGGAAAAACCAGAGTTTTTCAATCTGGGTTTTTCCAGACGAATTGCTGTGTTAAAAAAACTTATAACACGGCTTCACTGCAGGGCATGGTACAAGCACCAGCATGTTAATGTCCCCCTTACATATATAATAAAAAATAGGGCCGGCCCCTTACATAAAAACAATCATTTCCATTAAATACATTAAATTATTAATAAAAAAAATATTATTTAAAATATTAAAAACTGTTAGAGCAGCATAGTAGATAGATCTGCAGCAGCTGTCATTGCAGGGAGTAGTAAAGACAGGGATCAGCTGAAGCCGTGCTGTGTGAAGCGCGGCTTCAGCTGATCCCTGTCTCTACTACTCCCTACAATGGTAACTGCTGCAAATCTATGTATTATGCTGCTCTGACGGCTTTGAAGGTATACTTCAAAGCTGTCAGAGGAGCATAAGAAATAGATCTGCAGCAGCACCTCTGAAGAATAGGAAGCCTTTCAGTTAGCTGATTGGCTCCCTTAAAATGTTGGGAGCTTGCTCCTGATATAAATCAGATATGTTAAAAGACCAAATAATTGTACCAGAGCATTTCTGGTGTGTTTATTTAGCGTTTGAAAAATTGATCCTGGCCACTAACTACAGTGATTAACTACTAGAGCAATAACAATAATTGCTCTAGTGTCTGGCCATACATTAGAGGGATTATCGAAAATAGCATGAAATCCCTGAAAATCTTCAAAATTTAGATTTAGATTCCTCTAGACGATATCTGTGCCACACAAATTTCATCCAATAATTGTCATAAAATGTGAAAAACCTCCGATTTTTTATCTCCTTTTATCGTCCCACAAAAATCTTTTTTACCATGCACCTGCCAATAAATGTTTTTTCTCGTACGATTTTTCATAAAAAATTTGTGTAACGGTCTGTCCCGAGCGTGTACATGCAGGCTCCATAAAAGGCAAAACTTCAGGTATTTCAATACATGTTGTATATACTATCGCCCGGTGTTTAGGTGTCAAAAATCAGGAAACACGAACAGATGGAAAGAGGAAGGTGTCATGTGAGATTAGCATAATTGCGCCTAGGAAAGGAACGCCACCAGGAATTTATCGGCAAAGCTTTTATGATTATCGTGAAATGCCCACACGCTGCGCAATTTTACATTTTATCTTCTGCTTTGGCCCAATTTAAAATAAACATGTCAAAAGATCAAATAATCTTTCAAAAGGGATTCTTGGACGATTATTGGATGATTGGCGAAAAAATCGTTACCATGCACTTGAACGATTATTCAACACACAATAATAGCAAAATCGGGCCGATAATTGCTCTAGTTTATGGTCAGCTTTACATAGATCTATCTATATTATTAAACAAAAGGGGAAAATGACTGAAACTGTAACGCTATCTATGTACACCTGATCTTATCCACCAGTACCTGGGGTGCAGTGAAAAGATACTGCAGATGATAATACAGTAGGGGGTAGTACAATCACAGAGATAAAACCAAAACAGCAACTTAAAGTCAGGTAGTAAATGCAAACAGGAACGGGCTTACGGTTAGTGTTGTTCAAGTCCTGCAGGCGCTATACCGAAAGTCTACTGATGCAAGAGGCGCCGGGAGAGAATAGTATCCACTCGTCCCTACAGATGATAAAGCTTTGCAAGCAAAGAACACACTTGAAAAGCGTGTCACAGGGAGTTCGCCGTCTCGTGGTATATTCAGGAGGACAGCACCGAATTCCCACTGCAGTCAAGTCTCGTCCTCGCTCCCGTGCATGCGTTCCACCCGGAGAGAAAAGGATGATAAAGAGGCAAAAAATGCACCTAATAGTGCAGATCAATTTATTAGAAACTGTGGAATGGACAACAGAAATATACTCAAAATGGGCCTGATCCAGAACAACGCTTCGGAGCGAATTTACGCGTGGCAGAGACGTAAAATCGCTGTTTTGTACGCACTGTGCATGCGCACCATAGAAAATACGCACAGTACCGTA
>WWET01002031.1:88865-105895 GCA_011038615.1 Limnodynastes dumerilii
GAAGGGCAGGTGAATTAACTAGCTCGCCTTGGCTCAAGTACTGCCAACTTACCAACTACTTAACTTAACAACAGCTACACCAAAACTTACTTATCTAACCTAACGTATTTTTTATAAACCGCGGATTTCCACCCACCGAGGGCCATAATGGCCGTCGGTGAGTGGCCCTCCGCAGCGGCCCTTGTGGCCGCCCCAATCCTGAACGAATGCGTACCGAATTGGGAAACATCCATGCCCAGACTCCTTAAGCACCTCCTAAAAACCATCGTAAATTGGAAACGGGAGAGGGGAGTGCCATCCTGATGAGCCAACCAGTTAGTGCCGCCGGGGTGACCGTCGCCCAGGTACGCGCGAGCTAAACTAATGGGGCAAATATTGCGATCGTCGTGCGATAGAATAGTCACCCAGCGCCCCTTTCCTGCCTGATCTGTTTTCGACTTATGTATCAGACAGGAAATAGACCGCTCATGCATGCGTACATTACCACGTAACAAACCAGAAGATACCGCCCCCTTACTCCGCGAGACCAGTTCCGAGATAAGGAACTCTGCAAGAAGGATCCCACTAAAATGGCCGCCCGCCTTATAAACCCCAGGTTACCCCGCCCATACCCGCCCCCCATCTAAAACCCCATTGGTTAACCTACCCTAATCTAAAACCCCAAGGCTGAATGGTGCCAGCAGAATACAGGCAGGTGTTTAAATGCCTTCATGCCTAGGCAGCATTCAGTTATCCAAATGGAGGTAAGTAGAAATCAGTCAGCAGTCCATGTCTGTACTGTAAATTGCAATTCACTTCTCCCACTTATGTTCTGATCAGGTCGCTTGGGTGCATGTGCAGATCATGAAATGACCACTCATCAGAACTCTCATTGCTCTGCTGGTTCTTGCCACTATATTTTTATGGTCTGATAACCTTTTATTGAATTTTATAAATTTATTAGCATTGGATCAAATCTAGATTTAGTCTGGTAGAGCCAACTGGCAAGTGGTCACTATAATGTAAACTGTAAACTGCAAATGATTAAAATACTATTGCACAGATCAAAATGACATGAATTATTTTATTTATTTATTTATTTATTTATTTATTTATTTATTTATTAAACAGGTTTATGGGAGAAATCTAAATCAAAATGAAATCCAAACCCAAAATTCCAGCCTAGTTTTTTAAACCCAATACAAGCAACAAAACGCAACAGTTAGAGGAAAAACCAGAGCACATTATGGTTGATTTTAGTTCTTAAGAATCCTATTACTTGAATTTATAAATCTGCTACATAACTAGGCTATAAGTGTATACCCATTTGGCTTCATGTAAAACATATATCTTCAGTGAATTTGATTACTTATATTTCTAATTTTATTTTGTGTAATTCGTTTCAAGCAGGGAGATAATATACATAATGAGTTTATAGGACAGGAGCCCATTGCTCAAACTAGGCAAATTTTAGAGTGATCAAATATTCCATTGAAGAGTTGCCCAATATAATATTGGAGATGGGTCCAGTATCAGTTTGGAGAGGGGCATAATATTACTTTAGGGCTAAATATCACATTTAAGTGGTGCAAAATGCCACATTTGAGTGGAGTCCATTATCTAATTTGAGTGATATGTGCATAGTCAGAGCCAAGATTTCAATCATACAGGAATAAATAAAAGTTATATACACAACTGCAGCTGAAAGTACTGTATATTTGCAAGTTAGGTTTTGTTTTTGTCTGTATTTGGGAAGAGAAGTATGGTTTCTCCACTTGTAGTAATTTTATATATTTTTAGATTTACATATTCTATGGAGACAACATTTTGAAGAGGGCAATTACTATTTATATTTAGACGTTTTTGTTACTTAAAAACATTTATATGTTTTTTGGGTTTTTTTTCTGTTTCAAAAACCAAACAAATTAATAAATAAAAATTGTGTTTGTTTTTTTATAAGGAAATTTGGTTTGACTTAACTGAAATAGTCATATGATATCAGCATTTCCTACTTCTATTGCCTGCCATATTCATGCATGTTGTTTATTAGCCATTAATATATAGAACTAATCTGTTGACATATGCCTCCTTGCCCAATGTAACACAAAGTGACCCTATGTGGTTTAAGGGTTTCTGGTTATGCATTAAATAGGATTTAGGGATTTTCGGCAGGTAGAAAAAGGGTGGTTTAGCTGGGCCAAGTGCCATGGATTTCTAAGTACAGGGCATGGAACAGACCTTTACAAAAGTGGTAAATTATTTAGGCAGACTCTCAAGTCTTGTGTCTGTGTTTTTTTGTTGGGGATAATGCTGTTCGTTTTAGGAAATCATTAAAGATCAATAAAGGGATCGTTAGCAGAGTGATGCCCTCATAGAACAGCCAAAGCTGCAGAATTACCACTTAATCTGACTATAATAGCAGCAGCCTGATACTTTTATAATGGGTGTCAGAAAGATTGATTGGCTAAAGCCAAAGGTTATGAAAGCAAATGGTGACCCAGGCCACTAATGCACTTGTAACTCCTTCAAACACTTTAGTGCTGGTTAAACAGAAGATGCCCTCTAAACCACATGGATTCTCTTCCGCAGTCTATTTAAAAGTCTAGCGAAAAAGCAGTGATAACTTTGTGCAACAAACAACATTATAAGAACATATTATCTATGCAGAGAAATGAAATGCAATCTGTACTAGAAAAGTAATGAAAATAAGACTTATCACAAATGTGTTTTTATAGTCACTTATTGTTTTATGTAATGGAGTTTTTATAGCTGAGCAACAACAAATTAATGTTTGTGTAATATGGTCATGTACAATTCACTTAACTGTCCAACAGGCATCTGCTTGACAACACTGCAATGGAAGGTCGCGATGCCAGAGTGACAGTTCCTGGATCGACTGTGACACCTGCTCGACAGTTCAACGCTCGATGAGGACGCCTGCTGGACACTTTCAGACTTATGGGCATGGCGAGTTTTATTCTAAATGTTATTTTTAAGGTTACTTTTAAGGCTACGGTTTCGGATATGATTCTGTTAAGGGATGGTTAGGGTTAGGCTGTGGTTGTCAGTAAATTACCCCCATCGATTATATTTTTGTACACATTCATACACTGTCAACCTATTATTATTGAGTATAAGAATGTTGCAAAATCACTTTTGGGCCTGATTCAGACTTAAGAAGGAGCCATAGGCGTATCTATAATGGATGCAAGGTGTGCAGTGCACACGGGCCCCTCAGAACAGGGGGCCCTGTGGCATGCATCCTGCACCCAGGGTTGGTAGGGGAAGAGGGGCCATTCAGCATCTATTTTTTCCCTTTATTATCTTCCAGAGGGAAGAAACAGATGCCAAATTAGTCCCCCTTCCCCTGCGGTGGGACTGTCCTGATTCTCGGGGTGAAAAAGGGGGCGGGGCTTACATCGTTCTCAGGTAACGGGGTGGGGGGCCTATGCGCAAATCCTGCACACGGGCCCCCTCACTTCTTAAAACGCCCCTGGAAGGAGCTTATAATTAAGAGAAAGTTACACCTGGGCAAAACCATGTTGATTTGTTGATTTCAGGGGGAGTTAAGTTAATTGTATTCTTTGCATGCAGGTATATATCTTTGAATTACTTACTGCACACAGTAGCTGACCAGCTTTAATATCAGACTGTTGTTCAGATTTGGGATAGGAAACATCACCTCTCAACTCTAATACTGTTTGCAACAGATGAAATATGACTCCCCTGCAATAAACATGGTTTAGCCCAGGAGTAACTTTCCTCTCTTATTTTCAAGCTTCTTCTTAAGTCTGAATCAAGCCCTTTATGTCTTGTATACCACAGCCGGTGTTTTTTTTCAGCTAATTATGCAGCATACAATTTAATCATTCTCATATGCAGAAAAAGTGCATGAATATTTTCTAAGATAAAAGAAGGCAAACCCTTAGACAGATGCATCTTAGTAATGTCCAGTTTACAGAATGATCAAGGGAATGTTTATCCATGGTAGCATATGGACATGTTTCACAACATGTATATTTCAAAAATACATATTTTATGCACGTGTGAAAGGTCTTAAAGTCTTTTCCCTTAATACAGGGCAATATTGCAAATAGGTTACATTATATCCATTATGATTGGGTCAAGCAGCATATTTATTATAACAGTGCTATCCAATTGCTTCAGTGACTATATTAATTTACATACACAGTGAAATGCTAGGCATGTCTTATATAATACTATTTTACTGTCAGGGCTTTTTTTGTCGTCGAACTCACCGGAACGGTGTTCCGGCACCTTTTTTCGACTGACAAAATTTTTTTTTGGTTAAAAGCTTGTGCCTCTATATAGGCGGCAAGGCTTTTAACAGTGCAGACAGTGCAATCAGTGGCGGAAGTACTGGAGGCAATGGAAGCACTCGCATTTAATTTTCATTAAATGGAGTCTATTGTCTCCCAGCACTTCTGCCAGGTGTCTGCCCACTTCGAGTCGGGCTGCAGAACTGGCTGGGAAATGCACAGCCGCCCGCAGCTCTCTTCACAAGACACCAGCGTGGTGTCTAAGGTCACGCTGGCGTCATAAACCTGCAGAACACGCCGCCGAGGAGAGAGCAGGAAGCAAGAAGACGGCAAAGGTAAGAGATTATGGAGGGTAGTTGGGGAATTGGGATTTAAGTATCACGGAGGGGGCACACATAAAGAGGCAGCATCAATAATGTTAGGTGGACCATGAACACATAATGACAAAGAGGGCAAAACTACTAATTGGAAACACTAGGAAGGGCCAATAAGACTGGTTAAACACTAAAGGAGGTGGCAATAAGGCAGATTTGACACAGAAGGAAGGGGCAATAAGGCTGGCTGGCACAGAAGGTGTGGCAATAATACTGGTTACACAAACAGAAAAAGGGGGCCAAGGCTGACTGGACACAAATAAAGAAGGGGGAAATAAGGCTGGACACATAAGGAGGGGACAATAAGGCTGGATAGACACAGAAAGAGGGGGCAATAAGACTGGTTGGAAACAAGAGGAAGGGGCAATAAGGACAAAAATTAAGAGGGGGGAAATAAGGCTGTCTGGACACAGATTGAGGGGGCAATAAGGCTTAATAAACACAGAAGGAGGGCTCAATAAGGCTGGCTGGACACATAAGCTGGGGCAATAAGGCTGGTTGGACAAACAGAAAAAGGGGTCAATAAGGCTGACTGGACTAAAATTGAGGGGGCAATAAGGCTGCCTGGACACAGAAGGTGGGGCAATAAGGCTGGTTGGACAAACAAAAAAACGGGGCAAATAAGGCTGACTTGGCACAAATAAAGAGGGTCAAATAAGGGGGGCTGGACATAGAAGGAGGGGGTAATAAGACTGAATTGACACAGAAGGAGGGGGCAATAAGGCTGGCTTGACATAGAAGGTGGGGCAATAAGGCTGGTTAGACAAACAGAAAAAGGGGCCAAGGCTGACTGGACACAAATAAAGAGGGGGAAATAACACAAGTTGGACACACAGAAGGAAGGGGTAATAAGACTGGTTGGATACAGAGAAGGAGGGGGTAGAAAGCTGACTGGACACAGAAGGAGAGGCAATAAGGCTGGCTGGACACAGAAGAAAGGGCAATAAGACTGAATGGTCACACAGAAAGAAGGGGCAATAAGGTTAACTGGACATACAAACAAGGAAGGGGCAATAAGTCTGATTGGACACACACAAAGAAGGGGCATTAAGGCTTATTGAACACACAAAAGTAAGAGGCAGAAAGGCTGACTAGTCCAGCACATTCAAGGAAGGAAGGGGAAATAAATCTGACTGGACACACAAGGAAGGGGCAATAAGGCTTATTGAACACACAAAAGTAAGAGGCAGAAAGGCTGACTAGTCCAGCACATTCAAGGAAGGGGCAGAAAGGCTGACTGCGGAGACACACACACACACACACACACAGACAATGGAGGCTGGACATTACAAGGGGCACACGTGGAGACTGTACATTACAAGGGGCACACATGGAGGCTATACATTATAAGGGGCAAACAGGGAAGCTGGACATTAAAAGGGGCACACATCGGCACTGGACATTAAAAGGGTCAGACAAAGGAGGCTGGACATTAAAAGGGGCAGACAATGGAAGCTGAAATTAAAAGGGGCTCAATTATAAAAAAAATTATAAGGGGGCTGTAAAAAAGACTGAAACTTATGAGGGGGCTGCAGTAAGGGCTGAAAAAATATAGGGGGGCTGTAATAAGGACTGATAAGGGGTGAGTTCCTGCACCTTTTTTTTTTTTCTTTTTTACAAAAAAAGCACTGTTAAATCTGTTCCTCTTGCTCCCATTTTCAGTTTAAGGTTATCTGTTGCAGCCTTTAAGGTCTCAAGCTTTTAATTTATGCCTTGTCTGATCCTAAAAATGTTGGGGGTTCTGTTTGTAAAATCTATCTAATACTCTATTCCCCTTTGAACTAGAACTGAAGTTAAATTTATATTTTTTTATATTTGTTTGCCTATAATCTGCACATCTGACGATTGTACATTGATGCTGAAAATCTCCGGTTCCACCACATCCAAAAGGTGTTCTAGATTGATCATTGGAGTATACTGTCAGGCCCAATCACTATATAACCCATTCTATGGATAGCTGAGCATTATGGTTGCAAATGCAGGTATTAGTAAACTTTAAAGGATCCAAGACCTTCCCATTCAAAATTATGCCATTACACCCATAGATAATTTGGGGATAGGTTGCTTTGTTTATGTGAAGGTATTTATATATGTCCACACTGCCCCAAATAAAAAATTCCACTCAAAGCATATCTTATGTTGTGTGTAATATACACGCAAATGCCAATATCTGCCAATATAAATTATGCTTTAAAATTGACCGCACACAGATACTGACCAGCTTTACTATCACACTGTTATTTAGACTTGAGATAGGAAACATCACCTCTCAACACTAATACTGATTTCAACAGATGAAATATGACTCCCCTGAAATCAACTTGGTTTAGCCCTTGAGTAACTAAGTTCATGCACTTAACAAGGTCTGGATCCAGTCCATTGTCTCAAAATCCTCATTACTATTCTGCTTCAAGCTTCCAGTGGTAGAATTTAATGGAGTCTCTTCCCAGTAATTACCCTACACGGTACCGCATACAGCCCCAGCATTTACTCCAGTTCCCTGAAATGTTTGTGTGAGTGTAAGGAATGAGATGATGTTCTATAAGTCAGCAGACTGGGATAAGTATCATTTTATTATAAAGCATGCTAAAAATTCCTTGATCGTAATGATTATTATCATCATATAAAAGCTACCACACTTTATGTTTTGTAAATTGGTCGATTTGGTGCATGTGACAATCAGTTCTTTGCACTTGCTGCAGCTTCTTAGGTGTGAATCAGGGCCATAGTGCCCATTCATGAATAGAGAGAATGCCCGCCAATATTAGATATTAAAAATATAAAAAAAAATTGTATTTTAAGAATTAACAACTTTATTTAAAAAATGTATAATTTAACCCTTAAAATACCCTAGTGATTGGCTGCTGATGGAAAGTTACTAACAATTTGCTCTTTTCACCTGCAGAGGAACGTGGAGTCTCTGCTCCTTGCAGGAGAAAGACGCCTTCAGGCAAATGATGTTGCAGTGCTTCAAGGAGCTGAGAATCGCTGTGTCTCTGCAGTAGAAGACCTATAACTTGCACAGTCACATCAGCTGCGTCCTTTGTTAAATGTCTGATTCAGTCTGTCAGAAAAAGATGTGGTTGTACCACTTAGTAACCAATGTAGCCGTGCAAGTAGTCAGAACCTCACATCAGGTGGGCCTGTCTGCTTTAAGTGCCAGGGCTGTTTTTTAGTCCCAGTCCGGCCCTGTATGTAAATATAAACTCTTGCCTATAACACAGGAAGTAATCAAGTTTTCAGGAAGTTTACAGTTCTAGGTCATCGATTTACTACTTTTATTTTACCAGCATAAAGTAAACAAATGCCTGTAATCATTCCTTTTTATAGTTAGCTATGCCTCAGGCCCATAATGTTAATAAACAAACAAAACTGTCCCCCCAGAGCACACAAAAATGTCATGTATAATACGACAACATAGCACTTTACAATTTTAGCATTTAAATGTTATTTATTTATTAAAGCTATGCTATGAAGCTACATACTAAGGTCCCTAACACATACATACACACACACTAGGGTCAATGGGCCTGATCCAGACCTACGCCTGCCGTCGCTAGGACGGGGGGGCATAAGCGTAAGATCGACTGAAAAGCTGATCTGCGCATGTGCCGGGCAGATGTTGCCCGGCGTCGCTACGGCAATGCCCGATCGTGAATCGGGCGTCCGTAGCAGCGCAGTAGGGACGCTGGAGGGGACGTCCCCCAGCATCCCTACGTTCAGGTTAGTGTATGTGGGCGGGGGGAGCTAGTTTAATGAGGGTGGGAGAGTGTAAGAAAGGGGCCATACGCCCGCACAGAGGGAGTGTCGGTGAAAGTGAACGCCGATACGCTGTGCTTTAGTAAGCACAGCGCATCGGCGTAGGTCAGGATCAGGCCCTTTATTCATGCGATCCAGAGATGCAGCTCTCACTTTTCTATTACATACTAGAAAATGTCATCTAGAATCTGATTGGTTGCTATGAGCAACATCTTCACTTTTCCTTTCCCGCAGCTTAGTAACTATAGCCCCTGGTCTGTATGCTTGTTAAGAGGGGACGGATTGAAAGTTTTTAGCTGGGTCACTTAATGCAGCTTTGTGCGAACGAGTATGCTCTGCCGTATACAGCAGCGATCAGGGTCTAGATTCACAGTTACGTAGTTTCTGTCTTACGTAGCTGATTTACGCTATCTACGTACCATTTCTGTACATATATTGCGTAACGGCAGTCTTTATACCGCGTGTACGCAATCTACGTAAATAGTACGTAGATAGCGTAAATAAGCTACTAGGCATGCGTACTAGCTCAATTATTAAAACAATGTACGTAAGACGCAAACTGTGTAACTGTGAATCCGGACCCAGACTCCTAATGTCAGAACGTAGCGCCATTGGAAGTCTAGATTCAGTCCAACAACACGACTGTCACATTCCGACAAAAGGGATTGCAGACACAAGTGAGCGTGCCTTAGAATTATAATGTACAGTATAGGCAAACCCTTCTACATGCGTAGCCATCCAGGCTTACGCTTGCTACTTTAATCACTTGTCTGAATATATCTTTAACCCCCCCCTCCCCCAGATATCCATGTTTCCAACTTCATTGTCCTAAGTTTGTTTTATCCAATTTGTTCAATATATGATTAACACGAAAGTAACTTGAGGCACAAGTCATTAAATTCCTCAGTCTTCTCTACCCGCTCACATTCATTTGCAGCGATGAGCAACTTCTTGAAAAATAATACATAATAGTCTACATGGGAAACTGCAAGATTTACTCATTACAGGATATACTTTTTTAAAGATTAAAATTCATCACCATTTACCACTATGCACAGTGATTTATTGCTCATGTTTACAGTGTAAAGAGCATGGTTATTGAATAGTGTAAGTGCTTTAATAATTGTGTACAATTGTAAAATAAGGCAGCGTGTTTGTGAAACTTAATGTCTTTGAATGATGAATTCTGGTTTAACTAAAATGCAAAGTCGCCCTCTAGTGGTGAATCTATTGTTATATTGAGCTATATTTATAGCCATGAAACAACAGCAACCTTTTGTATAATATAGCTTAGAAGCTGTATTGTTTTGTATATCTATAGCGATTTTAGTTATAAACTGTTTTAGTTATAGTTTAGTTTTATTTCTTCCAATAATTATAATTGGCAGAATATGTGTGTGTGTTTTGTGTGTGTATATATATATACATTTACCAGATGTAAATCAATGATGCGCTAAAGACAGGTATCTTTCCTGGGACCTGGACTCTCCTTGCAGGATGGTGACTGGTGAATATCTGTACAAGTAGCTGAAGTCTCTCCTGGAACTAGGATATGCTGCAGGAGAATAATCTCATACAGGGAGAAACAGAGATAACAAGGACCCCTGATAGTGTAGTATGTAAAGACCAAAAATGTATTCCATACAAGTATAAAAATGCGTTCATTCAATAACAATTAAAAAGGCTTATCTGATAAATTACAAGATAACCACTGCCAGCTCACTCCAACGCGTTTCGTCAAGGGTATACCTTTTGACTTTCTCGTGGAGGAAGCAGTTTGAGATATTTTATGTGCTCTTAACAAAGTTTTTATCTGGCTTTCTTGGTGCGCAGAAGCCCTGATTGTCTATGACATTGTTTGAATAAACAGTGTCACACTACGAGGCCCCCTCCATGTTCTTATATATATATATATCTCCACACATTGCACTCTCCTGCTCATATATATATCCCTCTCCACACATTGCACTCTCCTGCTCATATATATATCCCTCTCCACACATTGCACTCTCCTGCTCATATATATATCCCTCTCCACACATTGCACTCTCCTGCTCATATATATATCCCTCTCCACACATTGCACTCTCCTGCTCATATATATATCCCTCTCCACACATTGCACTCTCCTGCTCATATATATATCCCTCTCCACACATTGCACTCTCCTGCTCATATATATATCCCTCTCCACACATTGCACTCTCCTGCTCATATATATATCCCTCTCCACACATTGCACTCTCCTGCTCATATATATATCCCTCTCCACACATTGCACTCTCCTGCTCATATATATATCCCTCTCCACACATTGCACTCTCCTGCTCATATATATATCCCTCTCCACACATTGCACTCTCCTGCTCATATATATATCCCTCTCCACACATTGCACTCTCCTGCTCATATATATATCCCTCTCCACACATTGCACTCTCCTGCTCATATATATATATCCCTCTCCACACATTGCACTCTCCTGCTCATATATATATATCCCTCTCCACACATTGCACTCTCCTGCTCATATATATATATCCCTCTCCACACATTGCACTCTCCTGCTCATATATATATATCCCTCTCCACACATTGCACACTCTCCTGCTCATATATATATCCCTCTCCACACATTGCACTCTCCTGCTCATATATATATCCCTCTCCACACATTGCACTCTCCTGCTCATATATATATCCCTCTCCACACATTACACTATCCTACACATATATATATCCCTCTCCACACATTACACCATCCCCCCTGCCCTTCTTTTAGATCCCTCTCCGCATTACATATTACACATTTCCCCCTTCTGGCATCTCCCTCTCCACACAAAGCACACTCCAGTTCCACCTCTTTTACCTTACCTGCTCTTGCACTTCCTTCCTTCAGCTCTGTGGATAATCTTCCTGCAGTGCCAGTAGGAAGCTCCACCCCCTCGGCTCGTGTATGCTGTACGCTGTAATGTTGTTTAGTGTGACAGGTGTGAACGTATGGGCCATTCATGTATGTGTCACGTAAATACTTACGTGTGGGCATGCCAATTTTACGTGAGTCCAAAATACATCTGAAATACGTTAAGTTGGCGGGTTTTTGTATTTAAAGTATACAGTATGGGCGTGCTTAGCTGCGTAAATACGTGTTGGCCATACGTACATGTGCGGATCACTGCGGTTACCTTGCCAAAAGTTAAGGTAGAGTTTGAAAAGCGTATCTTGACAAAATATGTACATTCGAGGTGTGTGCCAAGGGGAGTGTATAGAAGGCACGCACGCGTAAATACGCTACGCGAGTAAACATACGGCAAACGTAGTTCTGGATCTACACCACAGTGAGTAAAAATCAGCTTAAGTCTGGCAGTGTTATACTAAACAATGTTACAGTGTTCCAGCGAGAGGACCGCTGCGGCTGCCTGCCCCGTACCACCTGACAGAGGTACGCGTACCATGGGTTGAGAACCCCTGCTCTAGAATATATCCTTAATCAAAAACCACCTGCTGTTAATAAGGAGTACAATATAGTTACAGAGCAACTCAACCTATTGCACACAGTGATGAGTATCGAAAAGCATTATTTGAAGAAATTTTATGCATAGTTTAAAGTATATTGAAAGCAAGGAAAAAAATACTAAAATATACTGGATATTTACAAAAAAGTAGGTTCTCTCTAACCTCCCCTTTCTCTCCTCTGTTTCACTTTGAGCCCCCTCTCTTTGCTTCTTTTCAATCCCAACTCTTGATCCACATTTCTCTCCAACCCACACTCTACACCAATCTCCCTTTACTAACTTCTCTTACTTACAGCTCCCTGTAAGAGCACAAAATACAGAGAGTCCGCAAGTGACCACAATTCAATGCAGAGAGAACACAAGTGACTAGTGACTGTCACACAATACAGAGTGGTGGGAGTCCCCGGTCCGATGGGCTGCCTTTCGAAATAGAGACATCTGAAAGTTCCTTTTTGGCTATCTCTATTTCGAATGGCGGCCAATTTAGATTTTATTTTTATGAATCGTCAATCGCCATACTCACCTATTCATTTTTACCGTACCTGCCGCACCAGCCCACTGACAGCTCCAGAGAGGTGAGTAACCTCTCCGGGGACTTTTAGTGTTGGAGAGTTAGGGTTAGGCTCTTAGGAAGGGAGGGTTAGCCTCTTAGGAAGGGAGGGTTAGGGCCATAGAAAGGGAGGGTTAGGGTCAGGCTGTAGGGAGGGGGGGTCTTAGGGTTAGGCTATAGATATTGGAGTATTAGGGTCAGGCTGCGGGGAAGGGAGAGTTATGGTTAGGGTAATGGAAGGGGAGGGTTAGGGTCAGATTTAAGGAAAGGGTTGGGGTTAGTTTTTACACTTACCTATCGCACCGTGTTCGGGGATTGATTGCTATGCCTCATCGAGGCATAAGCAATCAATATCCCAGCAAGTTCGAACTTGGCTGGGAGAGAACGACCCTATCGAAATAGGTCCCTTCTTAGCGGGGACTCAAACCCAATATAGAGAACGCACTACATAATACCATACAATGCAAAGAGCAATACAGTGACTGCCATACAATGCAGAGGGCACACCAGTGACTGCCATACAATTACCAATATAGAAAAGAAGAGAGAATACCAGTGACCTATATACAATACAGAGAAAATACCAGTGACCTATATACACTATAATAATTACCAGTGGCATATACATAATATAGAGACACTACCAACGCCCCATACACAATACGGAGAGAATACCAGTGTCCTATTCAAAAAATACAGAGTATACCTATCTAATATATATTGAATAACAATTATCCAAACACACTATACAATATAGAGAGAATACTCATAACCTTTGTAGAACATAGAGTCGTAGAGTTGACAACAACTTTTCAAATTATCAAGATTAACTCAAAATATATTTTTCACTACTACTATATTAAATATGTTTTTGTGTGTTTCTTTTTAGTTTTATTTACTCTCTTATTCAATTTGAGGAAAATATTGAATGAAGTAGATATGAATTGTAGTGAAAATCAATTAGTGTTTTCTGGATAGTTTGTAAGGGGTAGATCCAGACCTACGGGCCTGTTACATTAACGTAATATATACATTAATGTATTTACGCTCTCGTATTTTCTATGCACTCCCTTAGGCACTCCCCTCACTCGTACGTACTTTGGGCGTTTTACGCATCCCAAACCCTACCTTAACTGTTCAAAGCGTAAGTACTGACGTACGTAATGGATTCACGTACGTAACTGTCAAACCCAGCACATACTGTACGAATTAAATGTTTCCTTCTACTTACAAAGTTTAACTACAGGTGTCGTATGGATGCCCCCGCCCTTCATTCGTAGTTACGCTGATGGTACGCATGTTCAGCGTTATGTGGCGTTACATGTATCAAGTGTATGCGCGGTAAATAAAAATTGTCAATTTTAACTCAGCGGCTAGGGTAAAATCGCTAGTGTACGTAGATCAGGATCTGGGCCTTAGGGCCTGATCCAGACATACGTCGCTAGGACGGCAGGCGTAAGCGTAAGATCGGCTTTTCAGCCGTTCTGCACATGCGCCGGGCAGATGTCCGTAGGGATGCTGGAGGGGACGTCCCCCAGCGTCCCTATGTTCTGGTTAGTGTAGGTGGGCGGGGGGAGGTAGTTTAATGAGGGTGGAAGGGATAAGCGGCCATACGCTCATGTGCGAGCGTATGGCCCCTTCCTTACGCCGGCTGAAGTTAGGGTAGCCTTCAGCCGGCTACCCTTCAACGTTTTTCGGCGTATTTACACCTGGCGAAGACGTAAAAACGCTTTTTTGTATGTACTAAGCATGCGCACGGCAGATGTTATGCTACGTAATGCAGCGTGAATGTGAGCGTAAGCGCCTTTCACATAACAGTAACGTACGAACGTTCGAGGGGTTGTGCCAATATAACGATAGGCGTAAGTACAATGAAATTACGTAATGTAGGCGGGGGTTTGCATTTAAATCGTACAGTATGGGCGTGCTTAGCGGCGTAACTACGCACAGGCTATATGAACGTGTGTGGGCGTGAGTGGTTACGCTGTCAAAAGTTAAGGTAGGGTTTGGAGCGTGTAAAAGTGGCCAAAGTACCTACATGCAAGGGGAGTGCCTAGGGGAGTGCTTAGAAGGTACGCTCGCGTAAATACGCTACGCTAGGAAACGGATTACAAGCAGAGTTCTGGAATTACCCCAATATATTTAAAGCAACATTTTAAGCAATATACACAACTTTATTCACAATAGTGAAATGCATCAATACATCTATTATGTAATCTGCAACTATTATTAGGGTGCTGCATATACTGTAAAACCAAATGACTCTATAAGGAACAAAAACAGTTTAAACAATTTAAAATGTCCACATTAAAACTGTTAATACTATGGCTTGAAAATATAACACATTCTGGGAACAGTTTAGCACATTAACAGAGAAATACGGGGAATTTCCTGTAAGACCTATTTGTGCTAACCACATTTTATTCCATGGTGTGATTTCCTCACTTCAGTCAGTTAAACAAACAATAAACATGGGCCACTTAACTGTACATCTTCTGAAGAGAATGAATAAGGGTAAGAAAGCCTTTGTGAAGTCATTTCTCCAATGCAGCAGGTCTCTACCAATGTTCTTCTGCAGATCACATATATAGTCTATTGCTTAAACCAATGTTGTTTAGATGGCAATAACAAAAATATGATTCATATTAATATTTTTTTCACTTGTAGACGTCAAGAATATCCTGATATACCTTGGACCCAATTAATAAAAATTAAAGGCAAGTTATTCTTTAAATTGATTATTAATATTTTTTTTTACCAATATATTCTTTATAGCAATCCCTGTATACTACATATGAAACACAATTTTCTGTGTACTGACTTAAGTAATGAACTTGTGTCTTAAATACATATAGAAAAAGCTGCTTCTGCAAACCACAAGATCAGACACATTTGGTGAATTATAGTTGATTTATTGCTAAATGTATTTAGTGTGATATTTTTTTTATGTGGAATACCACTGTGCGCATGTGCACAACAAGCACAGGAAGATAGATGCAGAGTTGCCCATCCATCTGTCTTCTCACTCAAAGCCCATGCTTTCTGCTCTCTCTCTCTTTCTCCAGTGCTCTCTGCTCTCTCTCTCTCTCTCTCTCTCTCTCTCTCTCTCTCTCTCTCTCTCTCTCTACAGAGCTCCTCTCTCTCTCTTTCTCCAGTGCTCTCTGCTCTCTCTCTCTCTCTCTCTCTCTCACTCTCTCTCTGCAGTGCTCTCTGCACTCTCTATCTCCAGTGCTCTCTGCTCTCTCTCTCTCTCTCTCTCTCTCTCTCTCTCTCTCTTTCTCCAGTGCTCTCTGCACTCTCTCACTCTTCCCTGTGCTCTCCTCCCCATTCTTTCCAGCAATTTATTATTTCTTTCCCAAGCTCTCTTCACCGTTTCCTTCAGCACTCTCCCTCCTTCCCTGTTCTCACCGTCTATTGGTTTACTCTCCTTAAAATCCTGCCTGCATCGAGTCTTCTATCTCCAGAGGCAATAACTCTTCCCCTGCTCTGTAAGCAGGCTGAGGCAAATAAAAACACTTACTGACAGAATGAGTCCTCCAAGGCGGTTCCTGTTGTTTTTCTCTTTTTTTAAATTTTTTTTTAACATGCTGAATGAGCCCCCTGAATACTATGTTTTACAG
This sequence comes from Limnodynastes dumerilii, assembly GCA_011038615.1. Taxonomy (NCBI): domain Eukaryota; kingdom Metazoa; phylum Chordata; class Amphibia; order Anura; family Limnodynastidae; genus Limnodynastes; species Limnodynastes dumerilii. The sequence goes on from WWET01002031.1 coordinate 104,943, forward strand.
TGCCTGTTTTGGGTGGCCTCATTCTGCCTCAGGCTTACCAGGAAAGTTCCCTTTAAGGCCTATGGCCAATGCACCCCTGCTTAGTAAGGTTTATGTGTAGCTAAATAATAAATGGGTATCAACTAAGTTAATGACCCGTGTTTAGACTTCCAGAAAAAACAACACTCCATACTTGACACTTGAATGTCAACTTTCTGTCTGTTCATTCTTACAGTTCACCACCTGTAATGAGGTGTAGTATGTGACTCCCATGTTCATAATGCCTACAGTTAACCTACAGTTAACCCACCGGCAATAAAATGCTGACAGGTTTAACTGATACCGGAAAATTAGCCCCAGCAACACTGCCATAAACCAGTAACAGACCATAATGTTCTATCTGTAAAATAAAACACAGAAATGTCCGTTACACATATTTGCACAAATATGTGATAAGCCACCAGCCACCGTCAAGGCCTTTCTGCATATGGTGGTCCTAACTCTAACAATAAGAGTCCCAATGTTGGGTCACATATATATGTTTTTAAATTGAGAGCCAAACTTACCTCAGGTGACACCCCTAAAGTCTCCAAAATGGCTGCTGTGGAACTGTAAGTACCGCGGTGGGGGACGGCAGCGCGCCATCCCCAGCTTCAGGAACTCCGGCTGGTAGCCAATCCACCGCATGGGCTGAAAGACAGCAGTAGTGGCCGGAAGAGGCCGAGGTCAGAAGGTGGAGCTGTGCTGCGGGGAAGAAGACAGGGCCAGAAGAGGCTGAATAAAGAAGTGCCCAGCGGAGGAAGACAGGGCCAGAAGAGGCTGAATAAAGAAGTGCCCAGCGGAGGAAGACAGGGCCAGAAGAGGCTGAATAAAGAAGTGCCCAGCGGAGGAAGACAGGGCCAGAAGAGGCTGAATAAAGAAGTGCCCAGCGGAGGAAGACAGGGCCAGAAGAGGCTGAAGAAGAAGGACTGGAA